>CM034360.1:115337980-115353734 GCA_019925275.1 Mytilus edulis
ACAGACATTAACAACTATAGTACTGTATGGCCTTTCAACAATGACAAAGCCCATACAGCAATTCATGCTATAAATAGGCCAATAATGACTAATGTAAACACAAAATTCAAAACGAGAAAACTAATGGCCCTTATTTATGTAAAAAAATGAACGAAAAACAAATATGTAATTACCATAAAACAAACGTAAAAACCACTGAATTTACAGGTTATTTTGTGGGTGTAAAATTTGTGATTTTCATTAAATAAGATATCAAATTTATTCGTTCATAGTGTGTTAATTTACGTTTTTGATTGAGTTAAGCCTTCCAATTGATATTTTATCGTGTGTTTTTCTATGTTGTGATGTTATGCTATTGTTTCAGAAAAAGGGAGAAGGTTAGGTACCATTAAAACTTTTAATCCGCGCTGCAAATGTTTGCACCTGTCCTAAGTCAGGAATCTGATGTACAGTTAATGTCGTTTGTTTATGTAATTTATACATGTTCTCGTTTCTCGTTTTTGATATAGATTAGACCTTGGTTTTCCCATTTGAATGATTTTACACTAGTAATTTTGGGGCCCTTTATAGCTTGTTGTTCGGTGTGAGCCAAGGCTCATGTTGAAGGCCATATATTGACTATAATGGTTTACTTTTATAAATTGTTATTTGGATGGAGAGTTGTCTCATTGGCACTCACACTCACATCTACCTATATCTATATATACGAATTAATTTGGAGGTTATTATCTTGACGATTCAAAACTTTTATCAATAACTTTGTATGTTCACTTTTAATTTAGCGAATTTATTTTGGCGATTTTGTTCTATCAGTGAAAATCTACACCCCACGAAAAATAACCTGCAATACGGTATCTTTTACATGTTGATTTTGAATGGCATCAATTCCATAAGAAAATAGATAAACATACCAATACAAACTTCATGTGTCTTCTTCACAATAGAGAACACAGCAGAAGTTTTCTCTCTGTTAAAATTATTTTCTCTGGCAAACATGATTGTATAAAAATACAGATCCATAACAATTCCTGTCTTTATATTGGTCCTAAAGTCGTCCAGGTGGAATATGTCAGCTAAAACTCTGGAAAAACAAGAAGAAATATAGGTATAACTTTATATTGGTCCTAAAGTCGTCCAGGTGGAATATGTCAGCTAAAACTCTGGAAAACAAGAAGAAATATAGGTATAACTTTATATTGGTCCTAAAGTTGTCCAGGTGGAATATGTCAGCTAGAACTCTGGAAAAACAAGAAGAAATATAGGTATAACTTTATATTGGTCCTAAAGTCGTCCAGGTGGAATATGTCAGCTAAAACTCTGGAAAACAAGAAGAAATATAGGTATAACTTTATATTGGTCCTAAAGTCGTCCAGGTGGAATATGTCAGCTAAAACTCTGGAAAACAAGAAGAAATATAGGTATAACTTTATATTGGTCCTAAAGTCGTCCAGGTGGAATATGTCAGCTAGAACTCTGGAAAAACAAGAAGAAATATAGGTATAACTTTATATTGGTCCTAAAGTCGTCCAGGTGGAATATGTCAGCTAAAACTCTGGAAAACAAGAAGAAATATACATGTAGGTATAACTTTATATTGGTCCTAAAGTCGTCCAGGTGGAATATGTCAGCTAAAACTCTGGAAAACAAGAAGAAATATACATGTAGGTATAACTTTATATTGGTCCTAAAGTCGTCCAGGTGGAATATGTCAGCTAAAACTCTGGAAAGACAAGAAGAAATATAGGTATAACTTTAAGTTATAGATTTTCACTGTGGACTTAATGAACTAGTTTTTACAAAGGAACCTATTGGAAAGTGTGTTCCTGAAATGTGTAGGTACATGATAATAAGATATAAATAGCCACCAAGAACTCAATATTTTTCAGTTCATAAATGGGAACCTAGACAGTGGGTTCCTGAAATGTGTAGGTACATGATAATAAGATATAAATAGCCACCAAGAACTCAATATTTTTCAGTTCATAAATGGGAACCTAGATAGTGGGTTCCTGAAATGTGTTAGTAACCTTAGTTTCTTTAAGTTTACTTGCATTATGTAACCATGCAATTCAGTCAAATCTGAAATCCTGAGTATACCATGACAATGTTTTTTTATGAACACTAAAAGTACAAATAGTTTTTAAAAAATAAGGAGATCAACACATACTAGTAAAATTATATACATTTTAAAGTCATATGAAACGAGTGACTGGTGAAAAATAACGTTCATCCGATTCTTGAACCAAATTGTATGTATATATCATAAACTTAGTCTTCCGTGCACAATTTTATATTTTTTTACGCATCCATATCGTATAATTGTCAAAAAAATATTCTCTTGGTCTGTTATGATGTGAAAATATGGCAGCTAATTAATTGAGGTGTTTTGAAGCCGTAGTTTACTGATTGTCACCTTTTAGAAAACAATCAACAAAGAAACATATTGATATTGAGCATGTTTATAACATGTCTAATATATAAGATAATAGTTTATTTCAATGACAGATCCATGCATCATATTGTGATTACAATATTTTTACGAGAAACTCAAAGGTCACGCTGAGTTCACTGCATACTGAAAACATATCAGCTCATTGTTTACTGGAAGCAAACAATTAAAAAAAATATTGGATTTGGAACAAACAAACTTTATTTTTTAACATGTTGTATCAGAAGTAGGATATTGTTGTGGGGTTATTTGTTACCTGTTGTCATATATTGTAATTGTTATTATTCAAAGAATAAACTTATAGGTGATTGTTTTATCACTTAAATCTTCATAAAGTACACTTGAGTGAAACCAACTAAGGGAGGTAAATATATAAATACTTAGTTACAATATTTAAGTGATGTAAATTTGAGAAAATACTTATTTCAAGGCATGTGTTTCAATATCTTGAAGATGTGTTTCTTTTGTATGGACAGTTCTGCATATTTTTTCTTCAATAATACATGAGAACATTGAGGACACACTTTCTGTATAAGAATATTACTTACTGTCTAACATGGTCAGAGTTCAATGATTCACTGATGCGATCCACATCATCAACAGTTAAATCTGCCCTGTAAAATAAGAATTCAATGACATATCATGGAAAAATGCCCAACTTTTTTTCCCTGGTCAGTTTGGACAGCTGTGATAATTTGATAGCAATGCAAACTTTCAATTATCTACCCTTAGCCATAATTTCTCTGGTATAGATCAGTGGTATTGAAATTGAAATAGTAAAGTTGACTTTAATTAGAACCAATTTTATTTTAAGGCAGTTTTGAACAGTTTGTATATTCTGTAAACATTGACATTCCCCATGATGGTATTAAAAAGAAATCAAAAGCTGTCTCAAGACTGATTTATTGTATATATGGTTTATATATAGTGGAATGACTATAGTACACCATAATATTTTCATCTATGACAGGCTTCTAAAAAGTATACTTACCATACACAAACTTTAGCTCTGTGGTCTCTTGGCTGGAAAAATAATAATAAAAAAATAATTAATTATAATGATCATCAATATACATGTCTTATTCAAAACTTTGAAATAACCATAATGTGTCTTTCTTTATTGTATTTATTATAATACATTATAAATTTTATGCAACTGTTTCATTTAAGTGATTAAGCTTTGTAATTTTCTGAACGCATTAAACAACCACTGATATCTGCTTGTTTTTGCAAATACAACTAAGTTAAATTTGCATAAACTGCAAGAATTTGATAGATAATTATAGCATGATGACATACAAGTTGCACAGCATGTAGTAGTTTAAGGATTTCTTGTGTACCATATAAAAAAAGATGTGGTATGATTGCCAATGAGACAACTCTCCACAAGAGACCAAAATGACACAGAAATGAACAACTATAGGTCACTGTACAGCCTTCAACAATGAGCAAAGCCCATACTGCATAGTCAGCTATAAAAGGCCCCGAAATGACAATGTAAAACAATTCAAACGAGAAAAATAAAAAAATAAACTATAGGGCCAAAAATAAAATATTGTTTGTTTCCTCTCCCCTGACCGACCCAGTAAAATCACTGGGACTCGAAAAATTTTATTGGCCATTCTTGTCCAGATTTTTTTTATCTGAGTGCACCTTGATTGGCTTTGTCTTTAACCTCTGTTCCTGTTCAAAGGATAAAATCTTTCAGTAAAAATGGTCTGAATCGTGCTTTGAAATCAATCTACTTAAGTACTTTGCCAGTTCTGTTCTGTTTGAGAAAATCCCTCCTTCAAAGGAGCACTTCGCACAATGACGAATAATGTTTATATATATATATGTATTTACCTAAAAAGACATACTACGTACGCCTCGTGAGATGAGTGTTGGTTACTGTCAAAGACCCTTACGCCAGTCTTCGAACAGGTTGGGAACAAGTCAGAAAATGTTGGATACGTGTATTCCCTGCTTTTAGGAAACCTCCCTGATTTCTGGTGTAAAAAAGACCAGTTTAAATGTGTTTTTCTTTTTCAATTTATGGCATGAAAGTTACAAAAAGGCACGTTTACGCTATAACGCATCAGCTGAATTTGTAAATACTCAAAGTATTCTAGGAACTACAAAACATAAATAAGTGAAGCCTTGTTTTTTCTAGAACTCGTAAAAGCATATAAATCTTTTGTTTTGGAATTAATTGACCAAGCTGCTTGATCCAGGTGTAACTGAACATAACTGAATTATGTTCACTTCTATTGAAAAATTTTATTCATTGAATTTTAATTCCCAAGTGATTAACATATCTTTTTTTCATCTCATCATTGATGATTAAGGTATGAAATGGTGAACACAGTAATTGTTTTGTTGTGAGTTATGCATCAAATTAGACTTGAAATAAGCTTGATTTTAAACTAATAAATTACACTTGCTATCATTAAACATTGATATCACATGTCGAATGTGTGCTTTTGTAGATTTCATACCATAAAATGAATAGGAAAAAAGGAGGTCCCTGTATACAGTTTTTAACACCAGAAAACTGGAGTGTACACTGAAAACAGGGAATACCCCACATTTCTTGACTTATCTTAGCTGTTGAATTTTGTAAAAATTCAATATAGAAAAATTATATCAAGAAATAAAATAAAATAATTTGCCTACCTACCTACCCATACCCTGATAACCTCAGTCGGGGAGGGGAAATAAAGATATTTTTAATGTTGGCCTAGTGTACGGTGCCGTAGGTTTTTTTTAATTATCAGGTAAAGGATTTTTTTTCTTCAAATATTATAGTAATGTTGAACTGTTTATTCTAATTATAACATTGGAAATACCTACTGATGCTTTAAAATAAATGAAAAAAAAAATGTTTTCCACTAATTATAAACCAGGACTGTGCAGTTTCTTGGACAGTGATTGATACAAATTACAATGCTAGCATAAGGTTTGGTTGTCTGAGTATAAACCTGTGCAGTTTCTTGGACACTGATTGATACCAATTACAATGCTAGCATAAGGTTTGGTTGTCTGATTATAAACCTGTGCAGTTTCTTGGACACTGATTGATACCAATTACAATGCTAGCATAAGGTTTGGTTGTCTGAGTATAAACCTGTGCAGTTTCTTGGACACTGATTGATACCAATTACAATGCTAGCATAAGGTTTGGTTGTCTGAGTATAAACCTGTGCAGTTTCTTGGACACTGATTGATACCAATTACAATGCTAGCATAAGGTTTGGTTGTCTGAGTATAAACCTGTGCAGTTTCTTGGACACTGATTGATACCAATTACAATGCTAGCATAAGGTTTGGTTGTCTGATTATAAACCTGTGCAGTTTCTTGGACACTGATTGATACCAATTACAATGCTAGCATAAGGTTTGGTTGTCTGATTATAAACCTGTGCAGTTTCTTGGACACTGATTGATACCAATTACAATGCTAGCATAAGGTTTGGTTGTCTGAGTATAAACCTGTGCAGTTTCTTGGACACTGATTAATACCAATTACAATGCTAGCATAAGGTTTGGTTGTCTGATTATAAACCTGTGCAGTTTCTTGGACACTGATTGATACCAATTACAATGCTAGCATAAGGTTTGGTTGTCTGAGTATAAACCTGTGCAGTTTCTTGGACACTGATTGATACCAATTACAATGCTAGCATAAGGTTTGGTTGTCTGATTATAAACCTGTGCAGTTTCTTGGACACTGATTGATACCAATTACAATGCTAGCATAAGGTTTGGTTGTCTGATTATAAACCTGTGCAGTTTCTTGGACACTGATTGATACCAATTACAATGCTAGCATAAGGTTTGGTTGTCTGATTATAAACCTGTGCAGTTTCTTGGACACTGATTATACCAATTACAATGCTAGCATAAGGTTTGGTTGTCTGATTATAAACCTGTGCAGTTTCTTGGACACTGATTGATACCAATTACAATGCTAGCATAAGGTTTGGTTGTTTACTAAGTTTCACTGATTGATACCCATTACAATGCTAGCATAAGGTTAGGTTGTCTGATTATAAACCTGTGCAGTTTCTTGGACAGTGATTGATACCAATTACAATGCTAGCATAAGGTTTGGTTGTCTGATTATAAACCTGTGCAGTTTCTTGGACACTGATTGATACCAATTACAATGCTAGCATAAGGTTTGGTTGTCTGAGTATAAACCTGTGCAGTTTCTTGGACACTGATTGATACCAATTACAATGCTAGCATAAGGTTTGGTTGTCTGATTATAAACCTGTGCAGTTTCTTGGACACTGATTGATACCAATTACAATGCTAGCATAAGGTTTGGTTGTCTGATTATAAACCTGTGCAGTTTCTTGGACACTGATTGATACCAATTACAATGCTAGCATAACTTGATAAGGTTTGGTTGTCTGATTATAAACCTGTGCAGTTTCTTGGACACTGATTAATACCAATTACAATGCTAGCATAAGGTTTGGTTGTCTGATTATAAACCTGTGCAGTTTCTTGGACACTGATTGATACCAATTACAATGCTAGCATAAGGTTTGGTTGTCTACTAAGTTTCACTGATTGATACCAATTACAATGCTAGCATAAGGTTTGGTTGTCTACTAAGTTTCACTGATTGATACCCATTACAATGCTAGCATAAGGTTTGGTTGTCTACTAAGTTTCACTGATTGATACCAATTACAATGCTAGCATAAGGTTTGGTTGTTTACTAAGTTTCACTGATTGATACCCATTACAATGCTAGCATAAGGTTTGGTTGTCTACTAAGTCTGGTCATTTTATGTTAAAGGAAATGCTTTGAGGAAATAAATATATTGTCGGGATGTATAAGTACCCGGCCACGTCTACTTGTAGTTTTAGTTTTGTCCATCTGATGAGTTAAGCCTTTTTCAACTGATTTTTATAGTTCGTTCTTATGTTGTACTGTTATACCACTGTCCCAGGTTAGGGGGAGGGTTGGGATCCCGCTAACATGTTTAACCCCGCCACATTATTTATGTATGTGCCTGTCCCAAGTCAGGAGCCTGTAATTCAGTGGTTGTCGTTTGTTTATGTGTTACATATTTGTTTTTCGTTCATTTTTTTACATAAATAAGGCCGTTAGTTTTCTCGTTTGAATTGTTTTACATTGTCTTATCGGGGCCTATTATAGCTGACTATCGGTATGGGCTTTGCTCATTGTTGAAGGCCGTATGGTGGCCTATAGTTGTTAATGTCTGTGTCATTTTGGTCTTTTGTGGATAGTTGTCTCATTGGCAATCATACCACATCTTCTTTTTTATATTGACTGTCAATGCCTAGTTATGAGTATAATATTGTGTTTTTGTTATGTATGTATATGTTTTATATCTTTTATAAAAGATCACAAGAGCTAGTATGTTATCAAATAACATATATATATATATATATGTTACAGTATAATAATTGTTATGTGACATGCTGACTTTAAATAAAACTCTTGATTTGACTTGTCAATTAAAGGACTCAAGCTACACATGAAATTACAGGTCAGTATCATACACTTATACTATTTTCTAAAGGTTTTATAAGGTGTATATTTGGGAATTGTAGGCATTTCAGCACATGGTTGACTCTGTACCTAATCAAATCAGTACCAGTTATATTCCATTCAGCAAAATCAACATTATGCTTTGCAAGAATTTTGGAGACTCCATATTTTTTCCATATTGTTTGTTTTAAATAATATCACTCATGACAAGTCAACTTATGTTTGTTGCGCATAAAAAATGTTTGACATGTTTCAATTCTCAGGTTCCAATACACCTTATCGCTATTTAGTCCAATCCGGGCAAAACAGTCATTTATACAACTTCCTGTTTGGGTCAGGCCGCCGAAAATAGAGGTCATCAGTAGTGAGCTGAGGGAGGAAAAACTTTAGAAAGCGATCATCAAGAAACTTTGATAGCGTATGATCCACTTTTTCGAAATTAAAATTGAAGTAAAAAAATATTTTGTTTGCAGTATTTACGGTAGTTTAAACAGGTCTCATTAAAAAGTATCATGCATGGTGAATTGTTTAAACAGGGTCCCAAATAGCTTCAACTGGATGAAAAAATTGTGTTATTTTATCCGGAATGGAATAAATAGCGATATGGTGTATTGGAACTACATTTTGTAACATGACTTCTAGAGGAATCTCTATAGCATGACAATGGTACATTAATAGTAAACATAACCTAAATAATTGGTCTAAATGGTGTCAACATTAATATTCATTGTATACATGAAGACAGGAAATGCAAGGGGGGGGCTGAAATAACAATTCTTGAATAAATTTTGGTTGATCTTCAGCTGTAGATTATACAAAGACTTACAGGTAGTGGCTTCTTTATTTGATATAAATAAATGTTATAAAAGAACAAAACTAAAAAGTACCTGAAGATTGTTCAAACAATGAACATGTTATTTATAAAATTTGTTAATGTTATAGGTGCCAAATTGACTTTTACCATACCCTTGAGAGCTCAACAGGTAGCACCTGCCTCATAAAGTCATATATAACACTCCATTGATACAAGTCTGTACTACACATTAAGAACCGTTATACTGTGTTTAAAGACAAATTTATGAGGAAAACAGACTTACAATGTTTAACTATTAGTGTATACATTTGTACATGTACAAAGAACATCAAATGTAGATATGGTGGTCCCTGACCCTGGTTAAAAATTGTCCAAAAAAAGGACGATATAAACAGCATTTTTTCTTGGATAGTGAATAGATGAGGAAACAGACATGTAGTGATGTACCTGTATAAGTTTGGGGATTTCTTGGCCCTGCATTTCTTGTGATTCAAGAAGCATTTTGTAAAAGTTCTTTTTCTGTCAGATGTCGGAAGTGCAGTTGCTAGGAGAATGAAAACTTCCGGTATACAATAATAACTGACACAATTCCGGAAAATCGTTCATTCCGGAGTAATACTAGTAAGTAAGTAAGTAAGTAAGTAAGTAAGTAAATTTTATTTATAGTCGGCATATATATACATAATAACAGACAAAACATGAGCTCTGGTGAGCTCTTTAACCGACTATCACATAAAAAATCATGCAGCATCATGCAAATACTACCAAATAAAGAGGAAAAAACATGCAATATAATGAAAGCAAATCTATTTGATTTGTGAGCCTCTAGAGTCAAAGTTCATGTGGCAAGCGCCTCTATGTGCATTGAAACGGGGAATCAGCAAATCACTTGAAGATCATAAAATATAACAGACTAAAAGCATAAAAACAATAAATAAATAAATAAATATAAGCACTAGCATTTAATGGCAGATATATTCAATAAATGCATAAAAAGCAGAGCAAAAGGCCATTTATATAAAAAGAAAGAAAGAAATTTCAGCTTTGAGACAGCACTGGGTGGAAACGACATGAACTGCAGTAGCATTTTTGACCCCCAGACCAGGAATTTATATAATTCCTAACCTGGTCAAAAGAAGTCATGAGTCTAGCCTCATTAGGAAGTGAGCCGTTCCATACTTGTGCTGCCTCAAATCTAAAGGATCTTTTATCATAACTTGAGGTTCTAGGTCTAGGTACCTCAGCAGTGTTTACATACCTGAAATTATATGAATTGTTTTTTTTATTACAACTAAATCTTGAATAAATAAAGGACATTTTTTATTAATTATTTTAAAGGTCTCCAAGGCAATTGAGCGCATTCTACGAGTTTTTAATGATGGAAGGTTTGAAATCTGCAGGAGTGTTTCGTATGAGCTCTGATGGTCTTCATAAATAAATCGAAGCGCTCGTTCTTGTATTTTTTTCTATTTTTCTGGTATTTTGTTCCCCACAGAAATGCCAAGTCAAAGGGCAGTAACTAAAGTTAGACATAATAAAAGAGTAATAAATTGTAAGTTTACTCAGTTTGTTAAGATGTTTCCCAATTCTTTTCAAAACATTTAATTGCCTTGCAGCCTTTTTACAAATATTTGAAATATGTAAATTGAAGTTTAATTTAAAATCAATCGTAACTCCAAGTAGTTTAACCTCATCCTCACATGGTATAGAAATACCATTCAAATCAAACACAATCTTTTTATCATGTGTTTCAAGAGATAGCTTGAAATTTCTCCTGGTTGGCCTGCATTTTATTGGAAGAAAACCACTGTATTAAATAATTGCTGTCTTCCTCAAGAGCAGAAATTACATCTTGTAAGGAATTTCCAGACTTTGACAAAGTATTGTCATCAGCATAATTACATAAAGAACATTTTTTTACAAAAAAGAACAAATCATTAATAAATTTTTTAAATAGGATGGGTCCAAGGATGGAACCTTGTGGTACCCCTTTAAATATGTCAAGCATACCACTTAAATTTTGGTTTACTTTCACACACTGTTTTCTTTTTGTTAAATAACTATATAACATATCAAGTGAGGATTTGGAGAGACCATACGCTTTTAGTTTCAGTAGCAGTAAGTTATGGGGGAGACAGTCAAATGCTTTTGACAAGTCCATAAGGCTGCAAGGTATTTATTTTGATCTAAGCCTAGGCTAATTTCCAATCTTCAATCACTTTTAATAAAGTTGACTGACATCCAAAACCAGATCTAAAAGCTGCCAAAAAAGGACTGAAGATTTTATCAAAGTACTGAGTCTGTACTAATTGTACTTCTATGGCATTTTCAAAATGTTTAGAAATAGCCGGTAATACACTTACCGGTCTATAATTTCCCTTTTCTAATACACTATTTTTTTGTGAATAGGTGCAACTTGAGCTTCATTAAGACGGTCAGGGAAGGTCGATGATGATAATGATAAATAAACAATATCTGTAAGGGGTTTTACAATAGCAGGTTTAGCAAAATGCAGTAATTTAGGTGAGATACCATCTATACCAGTGGCTTTTTAACATTAATTTTACTTATACGTTTCTCAACAAAGTCTTGATCGATAGGGGAAAAGGTAAAATTGTTTTGATCAAGATCTGGAATATTATCTTTAATGGCCAAAATACTCGGGTGATCATCATCAACCTTTATTTGACTTCTTCCTATATTCTTTGCAACATTTACAAAATAGTCATTAAATATCTCACACACCTCCTCCTGTTTTGTAATTAAAACATTATTTTCAGAGAGGACAGTTTCCTTTTGGTGTATATTTCCCTTATTTGTAAGAAAAGGTTTCACTGTTGGCCAGAAATCTTTCGATTTCGGGCCTCCAGCACACCTCTCTACAAAATATTGGTTAATGGATTTATGATCACGTAAAACGGCTACTCTTGAATGACAGTAAACTGGACCACTGTTGTGTCCACTTATCGCTATGGCTTCGGTGCGCAGATTTATTTTATTCTGACGGGCATTAATTTGTCGGGGGGAAGGGGCGTATTTTTATTAATCAGTTTCAACAACTGGTATGGCAACTCATGGCAGATGTTCAGTGCCGCTCCTGCAGATCCGGGTTAGAGCTTTTAACTTTTGTCGAGCCTGCGACTTTTGTCGCAGAAAGCTCGACATAGGGATAATGATCCGGCGGCGGCGGCTACGGTGGTGGCGGCGGTTTTAGCTCGATCAATAAAAAAGCTTTATATTTTAGAAGGTGGAAGACCTGGATGCTTCATACTTTGTATATGTATGACTCATGTTACAAAGTTTCCGTCAGTCACATGTCCAATGTCCTTGACCTCATTTTCATGGTTCAGTGACCACTTGAAAAAAAAGATAAGATTTTTTGTAATGTTAAATTCTCTCTTATTATAAGTAATAGGATACCTATATTTGGTATGTGCGTACCTTGCAATTAAGGTCCTCATGTCCGTCAGACAGTTTTCACTTGACCTCGACCTCATTTCATGGATCAGTGAACAAGGTTAAGTTTTGGTGGTCAAGTCCATATCTGAGATTCTATAAGCAATAGGTCTAGTATATTCAGTGTATGGAAGCACTGTAAGGTGTACATGTCCAACTGACAGGTGTCATCTGACCTTGACCTCATTTTCATGGTTCAGTGGTTATAGTTGAATTTTTGTGTTTTGGTCTGATTTTCTTATACTGTATGCAATAGGTCAAATATATTTGGTGTATGGAAAAATTTTATGATCTATGCCAGTCGTGCAGGCTTTATTTGACCTTGACTTCATTTTCACGGTTCATTGCTCAGTGTTAAGTTTTTGTGTTTTGGTCTGTTTTTCTTAAACTATAAGTAATAGATCAACTATATTTGTTGTATGGAAGAATTGTTAGCTGTACATGCCTGCCTAACATGGTTCATCTGACCTTGACCTAATTTTTTTGGTTCAATGTTTAGTTTTCTTGGTTTATGTTTAGTTTATGTGACAGTTGTAATAAAGCTTTATGTTTAGGACTATCAACATAATATCAATGATGAGTAAAGAAGGCGAGACATTTCAGTGTGTGCACTCTTGTTTATATTTCCTATGCTACTTTTAGAACTAGTTTTGCTTTATTTATTTCGTCTGATTTGCATGTGCTTATCTAGTAAGTTTGGTGCTTTCTTTTATACTAGTATATGAACATTTTTGCAATATAACTGTCTTAAAAAAGTAGCAGGGTTAAAAATAAATTTCCAATGTCCTCAGAAACTTATGATAATAAACGGTTTAACGCAACATGTGGCTGGCTCCATGACTTATGTGGGAGAGTAACAAGCACAGTGTTTCACTCTGGTATCTTAGAAACCCAAAAGGTTGACTCAGTGAAATATACTAATATGGTCATCCCTTGGTCTTCTTCCTATAGACAATAAATCTCTTGGCAAAGTGGAGCGTTCATTTGGCTGGTTGGGATGTATACATGATGTATACATGATGGGTCATCCACTTTCTTCAGGTCAGAAACAGAATGGGAACTAAAAATATGGTGCCTCGTGTACTATGCCAAAAACCATTGGAACAACTTTTTGGTGGATGCCACTGGAAGCAAACAACAATCAATCAATCAATATGATGTTAGAGTGCAACAACTGTCCTAATTTCCTAGCGGCAGATCAAATGTCATACGCTTCAACTATCTAACAGAACCTAACTTGTGTGTTAATTTTTTTTTCCGTATTGAATGTGTGCGTGCGTTATATTTGCCACTAGGTGTTAAAAGCAGCAATCACACTAAATAAATCGGTCGCTGTTTCTGTTGGCCACGTGGTGAGATTGAGCTTTATGCTCTTTTTCATCAAGGTTCATCATCCTGAACATAAAGGAAATATATGCCACTGAACGTTAAGCAACAAACAACCAATCATCCAGATTCGTAGTTGGCTGATCTCTTTGGGACTTTTTTGCATTGAGATTAGTTTGGTGGGATCCAAGACAGTACAAATACATGCAAAATAGTTAATGAATGGTAGTAAAAGACATTTGCAATTTTGTACTTTTACTTGATATTAGCGAGATGACAAGGTGCATTTCGGTTTTTTTTGTTGGCCCATCCGTGCTTTAAAGATCTGTTTCCAATCATTTATTCAAGCTCAACTAATTATTAAATAGTTGATGTTGAAATGTGACGAAATTTTCATGTCCAGAACATAAACAATATTTTTATGTCAACAAAACATTAACCAGATGCTCCGCAGGGCGCAGCTTTATACGACCGCAGAGGTTGAACCCTGAACGGTTGGGGCAAGTATGGACACAACATTCAAGCTGGATTCAGCTCTAAATTTGGATTGTGATTAAATAGTTGACACAGCATAGGTTTCTGACACAGAATGAATGTGGTCTAATGAACTTAAAATATTTTTTTTGCCTTTGAGCAATTCACTATGCTGTTGAATATTAATCCTCTCACAAAAATGTTTGAAGAAATTTTCTTTTTATTTATGAAATCTGAAATGAGAAAAATTTAACCCCCCCCCCCATTTTTTTTCACATCCCCCTTTCCCTTTTTCCAAACTGATCTCAATTCAAATTTCTAATGGAGTTTGCAACAATAACTACTCATTTAAATACATCATAAAATATTAAAATGTAAAATAAAGTGCTTGTTATCACTGAATGGTAAAGATTGTTTTAATTTATCAGTTGGTAGTAAAAGTGAATATACATTGTATATTGTATAAAACATTGATTTAAGTTGATTCAACTACTATTCTGGACAAAGAAAGATAACTCCAATTGAAATATCAATTATATATATTGTATAAAACAATGATTTAAGTTGATTCAACTACTATTCTGGACAAAGAAAGATAACTCCAATTGAAATTGCAATTAGATATTTCTTGCTATTGCGCAATACTGTGCAATTGAAAATATTTCCTATTGCACAATACTGTGCAATTGAAGATTTCTTGCTATTGCACAATACTGTGCAATTGAAAATTTCTTGCTATTGCACAATACTGTGCAATTGAAGATTTCTTGCTAATGCTGAATACTGTGCAATTGAAAATTTCTTGCTATTGCACAATACTTAATATAATAATTTTGGATCCTGATTTGAACCAACTTGAAAACTGGGCCCATAATCAAAAATCTAAGTACATGTTTAGATTCAGCATATCAAAAAAGCCCAAGAATTCAATTTTTGTTAAAATCAAACTTAGTTTAATTTTGGACCCTTTGGACTTTAATGTAGACCAATTTGAAAACGGGACCAAAAATTAAGAATCTACATACACAGTTAGATTTGGCATATCAAAGAACCCCAATTATTCAATTTTTGATGAAATCAAACAAAGTTTAATTTTGGACCCGATTGGGACCAACTTGAAAACTGGGCCAATAATCAAAAATCTGAGTACATTTTTAGATTCAGCATATCAATGAACCCCAAGGATTCAATTTTTGTTAAAATCAAACTAAGTTTAATTTTGGACCCTTTGGACCTTAATGTAGACCAATTTGAAATCGGGACCAAAAATTAAGAATCTACATACACAGTTAGATTCGGCATATCAAAGAACCCCAATTACTCAATTTTTGATGAAATCAAACAAAGTTCAATTTTGGACCCTTTGGGCCCTTGTTCCTAAACTGTTGGGACCAAAACTCCCAAAATCAAACCCAACCTTCCTTTTATGGTCATAAACCTTGTGTTTTAATTTCATAGATTTCTATTTACTTATACTAAAGTTATTGTGCGAAAACCAAGAATAATGCTTATTTTGGCCCTTTTTTGGCCCCTAATTCCGAAACTGTTGGAACCAAAACTCCCAAAATCAATCCCAACCTTCCTTTTGTGGTCATAAACCTTGTGTCAAAATTTCATAGATTTCTATTTACTTAAACTAAAGTTATAGTGCGAAAACTAAAAGTATTCGGACGACGACGACGCCAACGTGATAGCAATATACGACGAAAAATTAAAATTTTGC
>CM034360.1:115353834-115446508 GCA_019925275.1 Mytilus edulis
TTTTTTAATCACATCCCCCTTTCCCTTATTCCAAAACTAATCTCAATTAAAATTTCTAATGGAGTTTGCAACAATAACTACTCATTTAAATACATCATAAAATATTAAGATGTAAAAAAACTGCTTGTTATCACTGAATGGTAAAGATTATTTTAATTTATCAGTTGGTAGTAAAAAGTGAATATACATTGTATATTGTATATAACAAAGATTTAAGTTGATTCTGGACAAAGAAAGATAACTCAAATTAAAAAAAAATCTTGCTATTGCACAATATTTTGCAATTAGATATTTCTTGCTTACTCTTCTGGACAAAGAAAGATAACTCTAATTAAAAAAAAATTTGCTATTTCACAATATTGTGCAATTAGATATTTCTTGCCATTGTGCAATACTGTGCAATTGAAAAGACTTGCTAATGCACGATACTTAATATAATAATTTTAGATCCTGATTTGGACCAGCCCATAATAAAAAATCTAAGTACATTTTTGGATTCAGCATATCAGAGAACCCCAAGATTTCAATTTTTGTTAAAATCAGACTATGTTTAATTTTGGACCCTTTGGACTTTAGTGTAGACCAATTTGAAAACAGGACCAACCAGATGCTCCGCAGGGCGCAGCTTTATACGACCGCAGAGGTTGAACCCTGAATGGTTGGGGAAAGTATGGACACAACATTCAAGCTGGATTCAGCTCTAAATTTGGATTGTGATTAAATAGTTGACACAGCATAGGTTGGTGACACAGAATGAATGTGGTCTAATGAACTTAAAAAAAAATTCGCTATGCTGTTGAATATTAATCCTCTCAAAAAAATGTTTGAAGAAATTTTCTTTTATTTATGAAATATGAAATGAGAAAAATTGACCCCCCCCCTTTTGCACAAATATCTATTCTGGACAAAGAAAGATAACTCCAAATAACTGAAAATTGATTGCTATTTCACAATATTGTGCAATAAGATATTTCTTGCTATTGTGCAATACTGTCAATTGAAGATTTCTTGCTATTGAACCATACTGTGCAATTGAAAATTTCTTGCTATTGCACAATACTGTACAATTGAAGATTTCTTGCTATTGCTGAATACTGTTCAATTGAAAATTTCTTGCTATTGCACAATACTTAATATAATAATTTTGAATCCTGTTTGGACCAACTTGAAAACTGGGCCCATAATCAAAAATCTAAGTACATGTTTAGATTCAGCATATCAAAAAAGCCCAAGAATTTAATTTTTGTTAAAATCAAACTTAGTTTAATTTTGGACCCTTTGGACCTTAATGAAGACCAATTTGAAAACGGGACCAAAAATTAAGAATCTACTAACACAGTTAGATTTGGCATATCAAAGAACCCTAATTATTCAATTTTTGATGAAATCAAAAAAAGTTTAATTTTGGACCCCGAACTGGACCAACTTGAAAACTGGACCAATAATCAATAATCTAAGTACACGTTCAGATTCAGCATATCAAAGAACCCCAACGATTCAATTTTTGTTAAAATCAAAATAAGTTTAATTTTGGACCCTTTGGACTTTAATGTAGACCTATTTGAAAGCGGGACCAAAAATTAAGAATCTACATACACAGTTAGATTCAGCATATCAAAGAACCCCAATTATTTAATTTTTGATGAAATCAAACAAAGTTTAATTTTGGACCCTTTGGGCCCCTTATTCCTAAACTGTTAGGACCAAAACTCCAAAAATCAATACCAACCTTCCTTTTGAGGTCATACACCTTGTGTTGAAATTTTATAGATATCTATTCACTTATACTAAAGTTATTGTGCGAAAACCAAGAATAATGCTTATTTGGGCCCTTTTTTGGCCCCTAATTCCTAAACTGTTGGAACCAAAACTCCCAAAATCAATCCCAACCTTTCTTTTGTGGTCATAAACCTTGTGTCAACATTTCATAGGTTTCTATTAACTTAAACTAAAGTTATAGTGCGAAAACCAAGAAAATGCTTATTTAGGCCCTTTTTGGCCCCTAATTCCTAAAATGTTGGGACCAAAACTCCAAAAATCAATCCCAACCTTCCTTTTGTGGTCATAAACCTTGTGTTAAAATTTCATAGATTTCTTTTCACTTTTACTAAAGTTAGAGTGCGAAAACTAAAAGTATTCGGACGACGACGACGACGACGCCAACGTGATAGCAATATACGACGAAAATTTTTTCAAAATTTGCGGTCGTATAAAAATGAAGAATCTACATACACAGTTAGATTTGGTATATCAAAGAACCCCATTTATTCAATTTTTGATGAAATCAAACAAAGTTTAATTTTGGACCCCGATTTGGACCAACTTGAAAACTGGGCCAATAATCAAGAATCTAAGTACATTTTTAGATTCAGCATATCAAAGAACCTAACTGATTCATTTTTTGTTAAAATCAAACTAAGTTTAATTTTGGACCCTTTGGACCTTAATGTAGACCAATTTGAAAACGGGACCAAAAGTTAAGAATCTACATACACAGTCATGACAGTTAGATTCGGCATATCAAAGAACCCCATTTATTCAATTTTGATGAAATCAAACAAAGTTTAATTTTGGACCCTTTGGGCCCCTTATTCTGTTGGGACCAAAACTCCCAAAATCAATACCAACCTTCCTTTTATGGTCATAAACCTTGTGTTTAAATTTCATAGATTTCTATTTCCTTATACTAACGTTATGGTGCGAAAACCAAGAAAAATGCTTATTTGGGTCCCTTTTTGGCCCCTAATTCCTAAACTGTTGGGACCTAAACTCCCAATATAAATACCAACCTTCCTTCTGTAGTCATTAACATTGTGTTTAAATTTCATTGATTTCTATTTACTTAAACTAAAGTTATTGTGCGAAAACCAAGAATAATGCTTATTTGGGCCCTTTTTTGGCCCCTAATTCCTAAACTGTTGAAACCAAAACTCCCAAAATCAATCCCAACCGTTCTTTTGTGGTCATAAACCTTGTGTCAAAATTTCATAGATTTCTATTCACTTAAACTAAAGTTATAGTGCGAAAACCAAGAAAATGCTTATTTGGGCCCTTTTTGGCCCCTAATTCCTAAAATGTTGGGACCAAAACTCCCAAAATCAATACCAACCTTCCTTTTGTGGTCATAAACCTTGTGTTAAAATTTCATAGATTTCCATTCACTTTTACTAAAGTTGGAGTGCGAAAACTAAAAGTATTCGGACGACGACGACGCCGCAAACGTGATAGCAATATACGACGAAAATTTTTTCAAATTTTGCGGTCGTATAAAAAGAATGTGTCCACAGTACAAGGATGCCCCACTCGCACTATCATTTTCTAAGTTAAGTGGACCATGAAATAGGGGTCAAAATTCTAATTTGGCATTTAAATTAGAAAGATCATATCATAGGTAATATGTATACTAAGTTTCAGGTTGATCGGACTTCAACTTCATCAAAAACTACCTTGACCAAAAACTTTAACCTGAAGCGGGACAGACGAACAAACGCACAGACCAGAAAACATAATGCCCCTCTACTATCGTAAGTGGGGCATAAAAATACATAAATTTTATACATGGAATTCTTTATTATTTTATTTTTATACCACTATAGAGCATTGAACCCTGAATTGATGTATTACCTGTCTCGTCCACCTCCACGGTCTCTTCCTCCTCCAAATCCACCACCTCCTCTGCCTCCACCACCACGTCCACCTCTATCTCCTCCATAACCACCACCCCCTCGGCCACCACCGAATCCTCCTCGTCCACCTCTATCTCCACCAAATCCACCTCTTCCTCGTCCTCTATCTCCCCCTCTTCCACCACCAAACCCTCCTCTACCCCGTCCCCGACTACCGCCATCTCCACCTCCCATTCCTTCTGGTCTGGCTGTGTTACATCTGTTACAACTGTCTCTCCAGGCAAAATTGTTGTTCCCACAATCACTGAAAAACAACAAAATTTTAAATGTTCAGCATGAATATATGAGAATGACTATTTGCACTCCTTTTCATTATATTTTTAGCATGAATAAATAAGAATAACTATTTGTACTCCTTTTCATTATATTTTTAGTATGAATACATAAGAATAACTATTTGTACTCCTTTTGGTCAATATTATTCAATTTCATTGCCTTTGAAACTGAACAAATTTTAATTTCAAAGAAACACTTTTGTGCATAAATATTTCTAGGTTGGCTTTTGACAGAAATGTAAGGAAAGGAATATTTCAACTAATTCTTCAAACAATTAAGATTTGGCTAAGTAACCATCAAACTTCTCTCAGGAACAATTTTTTTTTTTTTTTAAATACTGACTTCATGCACTGGAGGTATCTAATCACCACAGCACCTCATGCCTATAAATAATATCTTACCCGTTGGGACATGTCCAGTCACCATCTCTGGAAGGTCCACCACTGCCACCTCCTCCTCGGTCACTACCACCACCACCACCACCTAAAAATATAAACAAATCAAAGGTCATATAACATGGGCATTCACATCTTTTGAGTAACTATTGGAATTATCATAGAAAAACTGTTCCATAAAATATGTATGCGACTTGTAGTCCAAACAACCGTCATTCAATGAAAGAGATCATATGAGACAGAACAGTATGAAATCACTCCTATCCTAGATATACTGCTAATGTCATGTAATCAAAGTTAAAACACTATAATATATAGTCTCTCTGAGTAAGGAAACTGCTACATAATCCTATAAACAATCAAATGAAGAAAAATTTTCAAAAAAATATTGATACTGTGGATTTATCATTTGTTGGATACAAATTTTAAGTGGATTTTGTGGATATAAACCATGAATTTAAAGTATCTAAGAAGTATAATTTTTTTGAAGGATTGTTTGCAAATTTGGCAAAACCACCAAATCAATATTCACTAAAATTCTATTTTCTTCAATCTACAAAAATAAACTAATTCACAGAAGAATTAGTATTCAAAAACAAAACTTTGATTCTTGGCATGTTTTGATCACTTTTACCCAAGTAAACAAATGACAATATTTCTGTCATACTTTACCCTTACCTCTTCCTCCTCCAAATCCTCCGCCTCCTCCTCGGCCACCACCTCCTGTAAATGCATATATGTCTAGCATGAGGTCTAATTATACGCAATATTTCATTAAAGGACTTAATTACCACCAGAAGTGATTAATGAGGTCTAATATACGCAATATTTCATAACAGGACTTAATTACCACCTGGCCTTGCGGTCATAAAACTTTCGAGCACGATTTTTGTACTCAGACTCAAGAATCAACCAATCAAAATACTGGATTTTGTGTTTCGAGCACTGAGCAAAGTTTTACGACTTCAACCCCAGAAGTGATTAATGAGGTCTAATTATACTTAATATTTCATACAGGACTTAAGTACCACAAGACATTATTATGAGATCTAATTATACTAAATATTTCATTACAGGACTTAAATACCATCAGAAGTGATTAATGAAGTAAAATCCCTAAAATCAATTTATATATAACAAATTATCACTTGCTTGCCCTTAACTCTTGAAAGCAGAAAAATAGGGTTAATCTTATATGATCAGCCTCTGATGTTAGTATTTTGAACACTAAAATTTTGGTATGACCTTATTTTCCTTTAAAGCTACCTTCTACCCCGACATGTGTTCAGAAATTATAAAAGTTGCCAGTTTTTATTATGTATAGACTTCTCATATATATATATTTTACTGCAAATTTCAGCAACCCTTAATGATCAACTTTCAAAAGGAAATATAAGAAACTATTTCTTTCTTCGATTCCAGGACTGTTTTTGCCAATCATCCAGCATAAAATATTTCAATGATACGACGAGAACAACTTCTGGTGTTAATATTGAACTTAAATTTTCCTACCTCTTCCTCCACCACCACCACCACCACGGCCACCTCCTCTGGTATCAAAGCTCTTCTGTACTCTTCTAGCTATCTCAACCTTGATAATACCACCATCAAAATCTTTTTCTATAAAAGAACAATATTCATTTCAATATATATATATATGATTCTGGAACAGGCTATTTCTGGGTTTGCCGATCAAATAAAAATAATATTTTACCAACGGACATTATTTTTTCCAGCAGGTGACAATAATTAATAATTTTTTTTTGCCTAACCAGTTGATTATTTATTCCATTGAAATGAATGTGCGAGAGTAGAAATCATGTTGAATTTCTTTCTTTTTTAATGGGTTGTGGGTTAGGAAGTGTCCATTTGATGTATGCAAAATAGCTCAGTTTCAAAGAATGTTAGTTGATGGGGATTTTTTTGTAAGTCCCTTCCTAACCTTCTACAGTCTTCCTACATAGGCTGTTTCAGAATTAACTCAGAGGAAATTGGAGGCCTTTTTTGGAAGACCTCAACCATCCATACCCAAAAAAATAATTTTAGGTATATTCTTACAAAATTCTTAGAATTTTCAAAATGCCCATATTTAATTAATTTCTTGAATGTCAATTACAATCTTTCTATAAATCCTTTTCAATATTCCCAAGTCAGGGATCTGCTAAACATCTTGGTTATTCAGTGAGTTTGTTTTTCATGTGATGTCAGAAGATATAAGGGATCATTCTTATATAGAAACCTACCATTGAACCAGTTGATAGCTGCCTGTGCTGTAGCAGAATCATCATATGTGATGGTTGCCTCCCCTTTTGGTTTACCAGACATTTTATCTTTGTAGATCCATACCTTTGGTTTACCTGTTCTTTTGTCCATCTACAAAAAAAATATCAGTAGATCATAAATTTTTATAGTAACATACAAAGTCCTGTGTGTGACACACAACTTGAAACTTGTGTTATGAAAAATAGGAAATGTTTGTATTTAAAAGAACACATTCAACACTGTTACAATGTTCCTGATGAAATTAAAATGACCTTTTCATAAATGACATCTTTAAAAAAAAAAAATAGAATTTGTAAAATAAATCAAGTTTTGGACAAAATTTAAATATTTTCCTGTCCTTTTTTCCCCCTTCAAGATACAAGTATTTAAAAATTTACATTTTTGACAGGTGAAAGATGCATTGATATCATGCTGTTTTCTTTGACGTCTTTCAATGATTTGTTAAATGTGTTGTTTTATGGAACAGTTTTATTTTCCATTCTTGTTTCCTTGTCAACGTACAGTGCAAATACAATTTTGTGTTCATAGGTTAAGGTTAATTTTTAAGTACATCTTATTATATATTATACATGTGTATATATATGTACCTTGATGACACCAATACTTCCAAAATGGTTTACAAGAGCATCTTCAGTGATGGCTTCATTCAATCCAGTAACAAAGATAGTATCTATCATTTCTGTCATTTCACCAGCACCTGAAATGTAAATCATTAGTATGTTAAGTTGTTTTTCTATCAGGTGATATAGTAAGGGAAGTGCCACATTTCCAATAAGCATTTGAAAATCAATGTAAATAGCAAATGTGGTAAGAAGCAAACTTACATTTGCAATTCAAAGTATTGTCAAACAAGAAACAGGTGTCTGATAAATCCACCAAGAGAAAATTTGATTGATATTCCTTTTTACCGTTTTGCACAATCGAAAACTGTTTAGGACTTCTTTTTAAACAAAACAAAAAGATATATATATATATATATATATATATATACAACTCGTCTAAACATCAACCCAACAATGTTAGATCTGTAAATTTGCTTTCGCAAATTTTTGGTTCTTCCCTCGCCGGGATTCGAACCCATGCTACTGTGATATCGTGACACCAAATCGCCTGCACTGCAGCCGTCCCGCTAGACCACACGACCACCTGGGCTCTCAAAAAAAGAGCTTTCGCTGGCCGTGTGTTACCTTTCCTCGTCAGTTTTAATCTAGCGGCGTACTACAGTACATGATATATAAGGCATGAAGATGTTATTGTTACAGATCAGCTAAATTATCTATAGTAAAGGATCCTACAAATTAATGTAATATACAGTCACAGAAAATAATTATATTTATAAGTACGTCTGAGTCAGTGACAACTCTACAACAGATGTATCCATCGGATCGCCATCAATGATGGTGATACATGGCTGTGTACATAATGTATATACAACTCGTCTAAACATCAACCCAACAATGTTATATATATATACTAACCTCCTCTGTCTCCACCTCTGTCACCTGAAAAACAGGTAGGATTTGATTAGCTTTAAGAATCAATGCCATTAAAACCAGTCTCAATATGCAATATTCACAGGTACTTTTCTTTACTTCTACATTTTACTAATGCAAGTCCATGTTGACTATTTTAGAATTCATTGGAATATCGGAACCTTAGATAATTTTTTTCAAATTTTATTTCTTAAAGGTAAATTAACAAGTGTGTCTTGCATATTAGGATCGGTATTTGGTACCAATGTGATTGAAATACAGATGCTGTGTCCAAGCTTTGACAACAATAATCTGATTACACTACTTTACTTCTCTTCTGGTTATTATTACATCAGCTAATCAATATTCCATCATACACATTTTTAAAGGTGTGCGTCATTTTGATAAAACAGAGAATCTGGAAAGGTCTGTAAAACAGATAGTAGAACTAAGCCTAGTCAGATTCTTGGAAGCAAAGCCTGGACAGACGATCTGTATTTTTATCAGATTGACTTTTTCCATACATTTTTAAGCAATAGATTGAACATACCAAATGAAATCTACCAAAAAATTTGACAACATTCATTAATTGACAACATTAAGTTCTTTCAGGAAATTATCACTAGTACGATTCCTAACAACCTTTCATGGACAAGATACATAACTCAACACAAATGTTTTATGTATGTATATAACAACTGATTATCTCATTTCCAATGTCTTTTTTCAAGTTTGGAGAAAAATGTCAATGAATGAATGGTTTTAATACAGAAACATTACCAGAGGCTGAATCCCTGTAACTCACCTACTTATATGAACTTTTTTCATTAAAGACTTAAATTTTTCAAGGTTGAGAAATATGAAAACTATACTGTAACAGTCTTCAAGATAAACTTTTGAATCCACAAGTCTGAAGTTCAATTTTACAAAAGTTTTAGTTAGATTCTGTTGACTTCAGTGTAGAGAAGAATTTTACAAGCCCATAAGCAATTTAACAAGCCTGGGCTTGTGGTTAAGCGTGAACAAATAGAATGCATTGGTACAAAAAATATCCAATCTAATAATGGCTTTATTTTCACTGAACAATACGAAATCAGAAATAATTATCCAGAGAATACCAGATTTTTTTAACACTATGAAGGTGAGTTACAGGGCATCCATATAATTGAACAACTCTCTGCAAAGTCTCTTTGTTAAGTTAATACTATAATCATGGAAGTTATCTATTAATGATCCAATTTTTACTATGCTAGCATCGAGTTTCGACACCATCACATTTTCTCAAATAAAAAGAGTTAACTTGTAGAAATACTTTGTAACATAAAAATCGCTGAGTAATAGTATAATTATGGATCAGTAATTGCTTGTGACATGTATGATGCAAGACATTTTTTAACAGCAAGTTTTTTTTTAAATGAAGTTTTATTTTGGTATGTTCATTGTAATGTAAAAAAAGTACTTATATTTAGCAACTTTAATATTATTAAATTATGTAATTTAAAGGCATGGATATTGATTGATTTGTCAGATGAAAAGTCTGACCCTAAAATTGCATAACTAAGGATTTTTTTCCCAGTAAGCAAGGAAAATAAGAATAACGAATTAAGTACTTTTTTATATGTTAACTTAATAATAATATACATATAATAATTATTGTTTTTTTGGATTTCATATACAACAGAACAATGTAAAAAGTTTAGAACACAAGAATACTCAACGGTCACACCAATACTTAACCATCTTCCACACTTTTGTATGTGGATTTATTCAATCGGTTATATATATCAAACCTGTTTATAAGGATGCATTTTTTTCACCATTTATTATTAAATCTGCCATTTTCCTATTGGTTTATGTTATATTAAAACCAGGTTTAAACTCATACACATTTTCCCCATTCATATTGTAGGGCCGACATATATATATATATCCAAATTGTACCATAGATTGCGGAGATTTAATATTTCCTGAAACATATTACTCATACCATATTTTGTTCAATTTTTATCAATTCTTATTTTTGTCCCATGATACTTCTCGAGTAAGAACTATGTATTGTATGGCAGTTGATTGTATCACCAACTGATATTTAGTCCTTTTATATCTACATTTACATTGACAACGCTTTATATCGTGTATAGACGCCCATCTTATTTCACAGAGCTAATATTTGTTTCAATGTTGCACTCTGTAATTGATATTTCTATATTTCTATTGGCTTCAACAGGCCACGCTTTATGATTTTTCTTAGTAGTAATATTTGCCTTAGTTCAACTTCAATCTTGATATCTATATCCCATATTATATTATAACTGCACTCGTCTATATCAACCTTTTGACAAGTACATTAATCACTTCAATTTTCCCACAGATTCATATATTTTCTTATGATTTCATCAACAATAGCTTGAAGTACAATTCACTATGTTTTTCAAACTATATTACAAATTTTGCATTGCTTTGTGATAATAATTACTTCAACTTCAAGACCTCATTATACTTCTAATTTGTACTCTTTGATTAATATTCCACATAATTCAAAGGAATGCTAATCATATTTGATATAATCTTCAATTGTTCTCCATTAATATATAATGTACTTTATGTTGTAGTCAATTAATTCACCACAGAACTACTACTTTATATCTGTACTTTAAATTTCTATTGTCAGTCATCACTTTATCATCCTCTGAATAAAATTCTGTCGACTTTTCTAATCTATTGCGGCTTTTCTGAAGTAAAACATCACTCGATTCCACTAGTACTTATCAATGTCTATAATCACTTTAAATTGTAGCAGGTCCACATAAATCCAGAATTTTCCAACGTTGTTTTGACACTTTGAGCTTTATATCCTATCTTCCAACCTTCATTACTCTACTTCTCCATCCATCATTTATAGTACCAAAATTCAAATTATTATTAATCAATCAAGTCGTATTTAGTTCTTTCCAATTTATAATTGAAACAATTTTTGTTCCTGTTGATTGCAATGAAATCTTTTTTTTATTTTTGAATATTGGTACATAAATCCCTCTTTCACAAAATCATGATTAAACAACATAAATACACAATGTATAAAAGATTGAGTGAATAAACTTTGAATTGCTTTTTTTTAAAAATGAAATCAGAAAATTTACTCATTGTTTTGTTCATAATTTCAAATTGATAAAATTTCAATTTAGATGCTGATAAAAACTCTTTTCTACTAAACAAGTGTATTCACTCAGTTACTTCCCTTGCCCAATAAATATTAACATATCCAACAAAACTACATTAATTATCAAGTAAACAGATGAAGCAATGCAAATGCAGCATCCATTTCTTTTAAGATAGTTGCTTGTAATTGCAACACTAAAGAGAAAACTTGGAATAATGGTCAGTGACAAAAGCTTGACCTTTGAACTTACCACCACCAAAACCTCTGCTGTACCCTCCACGACTACCACTGAAATATATTGATGGGGTCAGTATCGATCACGCCCACAAGATGTGGACGGATGATACTGCCATATCCTTGTAGATCCAAACAAGGTCTTCTTTTGGTTTTGATGCTAAATACTAAATGTAGACTGTTGCAAAACACTCCCAACCTATCTATTTTCATACTCCAAATATGACTTTTTTTATTATTTCTCCAAATATGACCTTTTTATTATTTGTGTCAACTTCATTTAAAATAATTAACCTTCATACACTTTAAAATAATATTCTTGTTCATACCCTTTTCAGTGGCTCTGGTATAGGGGAAATATTGTATTATGGTATAATTTATTACTTATATAATATTTAACGAACCCTTTTATGTTGTACTTAACATAAAAGATTGTATATTTTACATAACCACCTTTAGTATTTTTCAGATAACTGTCATTATTCTCCAATAATTTATACACATTACTGTAAACCAACTTATTTTGGCGGATACTTTATTTCGCGTTTTACCCTTTCTAGACCATTTCGCGGTTATTTATGTCCAAGATTTTCTGTCTTACTTGATAAAATTCAATAAGGAATGATCCAAGTTTTACATATTCGCAGCAATTTATATTCGCGTTATTTTGCTACTCGCGAAAGTCGTGAAAATAAATAGCTCGCGAAAATAAGTTGGTTTACAGTATATGGTATCAACTAAGACTTTATATCTCGAGTCTTTTTCTTCAACTCATTCTCTGACCTATCTAATGATCAAGGTGTGAAACCTTAAAAAAAAAAACTGCACAATAGTTTAACCTTCAATTCTTAGATATGTAATCTCTTTTCATTTTAACCCAATTTAGTTTACAAATCAGGAAAAAAATTATGTAAAAAATAATTTATCAATTCAAAAGAAAATAAAACTTTTCCGTTATGGATGAATTCTTTAAGACTTACAAAAGCAACAATCAAAAGGTTAATCGATGATTTTACCAACATAAACAAAATAAATGACTTTCTCCCTGATTTCATCTATCTTCAAACCTGACAAAAACCCTGTTACTGTTAGTTTTTATCTGATTTGCGTGTCCCTGCACATTTTCCAAAAGCATTAATGAGAGGCTTAGTTCGACATCTTCCTAAATGACCCTTTATTCACAAGACGATATTCTATTCTTTTGATATTCTATTCAAAAGAATATCTGCATGCATAAAAAAGAAACATGCCTACATTATGTACCCAATAAAATAAAATTGTACCTCAAGAAAAACCAATTCCACAATTACTGTTTTACAATGGAGATTAACCCAACAAGTGATGTGGATTATTTTAAACATGTTAAACAATTCAATTGTATATTAAAAGTTTGAAATTTTTTTTTATTCTGAGGTAAAATTTAAATGGCCTCCTAATTTCAGGGTCACTTTCATAGTAAAAACCCTCTTTTCAATTTTCTTAATCTATTGCTCCTAATTTCCAAATGTTTTGGTAGGAGTCAGTTTAAATGGAATTCCCCTAATTACAAGACTTTAAATAACACCAATTTTACCATCAACACTATTATCAAACTGACACTTTGTAGTTTTATTAAATTCGTATGTACCAGAGCCACTTTTATATAACCTGGATTTTTTTTATTTTTTTACACCTGAACGGACTCGCTGGAAATGCTAACTACACCTCTTGATAACCTTTATATAAATATATAACATTTAATCTCAGCTGTATACATTTGTACCAATTAAAGAGACAATCTCATGTTTTTCAAGATCTTGCAGAAAATGTTTATTTCTGCTTTAAAGGGTGGTTTTTAAGAATTTCATTTATGAAACAGGCTTTGACTTTGGTTTTACAGAGGATAGCTGATTGACCTGTAATTGACTGATTTAGCAATTCAAGTAAGAATTCATTACAGGTTCAGACATAAAACTACCAATAAAATTTGAAAGAATTTTTTTTTTTTTAAAGTGGGTTTTAAGACAGAACATGTAAAATTTTTCATTGACTGCTGCTTTTCATAAAAAATTAAACATTTACAAAATTCCAGAGTCAACTAAAACTTTTTCTTCTATAAACATTTGTTGTTTCCTCTGAAAATAAACCCATATTTTTTTTATAGTAAATTGATGCATATTATATATATTTTGAGTACGAATAGAACATGAGTTGTAAAAAAAAAACCTGAACACCAGGACAATGATCAGAATAAAGTTTTGTTACTTGTTAGCTCCAGCGAGTCCTTTTAATTTCATTCACAATACTAATTTGATACCCCCTACATTCTATGCATTTTGCAACAAAGTACACCGTTTATACAACCTTCTATGGTAAACCTGTTGAAAAAATCTTAGGAAATGGCAGAGTTATAGCATGTTTATAAATTATTTTATACATATATATGTGTATGTGTGCAATAACCTGATAATTTAACCCTTGTGATGTTTCAAGATGTATCACAGAACAACCTTTGTTAATCATAATTTTATACCCGAATTCTGATTTGTACTTGTTATGTTTTTAACCAATTCTACCAATAATCACTATCAGATACTATTACCCAGGGTGGCTTTTTAAACTAAGTTACCATATAAAGGAATAACCTTTATAAATATATGGATTGTTCACCCCTAACTTAATAATATAACTATCGCTATAGTAACCAATTCTTCAACCAATAATCACACAAGTGTGGAAAGTATAATACTAGTCTTTTTTTTAATGCAAGTTACATATTAGTAACATTCTACTCCTTATTTTTCTATTCTGTTTAAAACCAATAGTAGCTGTACTGCATACCTCATCAAGCTCATAGGACTCTTTAATGATTTTGTATTTTCCCCGAATAGTTTTGTTGTTGTTGCTCTTAATGATAATATAAGAAACCTACCCTCCACCTCCGTATCCTCCTCCTCCTCCGCCATCTCGGCCACCACCTCCACCGCCTCCTCTTCCTGTAAAAATAAGTCCAATCAAAACATAAATCTCATCTCAAGCTTGTCAACACAAAAAAGTATTACAAAAAGAACAAAATTTGTGCAAGATAGTGGATCAAAACAATAATAATCAATAACAGAACAGAGATTATTTGAAACTATTAACATGTTTCAAAATTTCAGCCAATTTTATATGCCAGATGGAAGATTCTTAATTAACTTACCTAAATTTTCATTAAACGAGTTATTTCTTAAAAATTTTAAATATTCATTCTTATCATTGATCAAAGTGGCTTTCTCTGTGAAAAAATATTTATTTGCAGCTACTTGTAAGATGGAAGCTGTAATTTTGTTGTCTACCAAGAATGATCTGTATAACGACAAGACCTACCTCTTCCTCCACCGTAACCCCCTCCTCCTCCCCCACCACTGCCGTAGGATCCACCAGAACCCCCGTATCCACCTGATCCTCCCCCACTGCCATAAGAGCTACCACCTCCTTGTGACCCACCATAGTCACTACCACCACCACTTCCACCACTACCACCACTGTAGCCACCAGTCTGGCCACCGTAACCACCAGACTGTTGTTCATAGCCAGTGGTAGTGGCCTGTCCACCGTAACCTCCTGAAGAGCCATATGATGAGGTATTTTGTTGGTATCCTGAAACAAGATTTGATATTTTAGCTCTGGTTCACAGTGTGACTAACCTTCCTCCAGAGGAACTAGGGCAACAACAATACATTTGACTTAATTGTGTAGTTGACATATATATACATGATTATTCAAAATTGTGGTCTCCAATATAAAATACATAACAAAGATAACTACACAGCTCTCAAAGATATATTATTTATTACCTTTTGTTGAAATTCATTCTATAAAAGTACTAAGCCATACTTGGTTCAAAGAAATAGATTTTATATCTGATTCAAATACCTGGTGAAGTGTCAATTCTATACTATCAATTTATCAATGTTATTACCTTGCTGACCATACTGTGCAGCACCATCTTGTGGCTGTGTTACTCCGTATGCAGATTGATCTACAATGTACAAGATACATACGTAACAAAATCACAATATCAAATGTCCATGTCAACAAAGTTTTTTATTTCTCAATTATATTATAAACATTCAAGTGCAGAACAAATTAGTTTTATGCAAGGTTCGACATTTGTTGTTTTTATGACCATGAAAATAGACATCATTTCCTCCTGAAAATGAGGAAGAGGCTAGATTGAGTATATGTGGATATCATATATGCACAATAGAAAGATTTCTAATTATCAATTTTCTATCTCAATGATCAGATAACAAAATAATGTCGACTCTTGTATAACTTTAATTACTAAACACAACATACAATACAATACAATGTCCACCATGTTTGGTTTTACACAACATACACTACATGTCCACCATGTTTGGTTTTTACCAGTCAGTTTACTCCTGCTTTTCACATAATAGCTTTTTATTACCTGTGGTTGCATACTGTTGTTGTCCATACCCTGCAACTCCATAAGCCTGACCACCTCCCTGTGCTGCTTGAGCTAAAACATTAATGAATACCCAGTCATTTTTATTTCTAACATTGTTGTTTACCTATTGTGTACATGTAGGTTACCTCAGCTACAAGTTAGGATGACTTTCTGAAAAGTTATGTATAAGATGCTTACAAAAATACATTTCATAGGATATCAGTTCTAGCTTTGAGGTCATACAATTTCTACTACAATATATATATTAAAGAAAAAACTGCAGCACTAAAAATAACCAATATTATGTTTAAAGAAACAAACAAAGTCAGATATCCTTGTTGCAAATAAAATTCAGAATTATTTTGAAAATTGAACTTTGATCTATGCAATTAATATATTTTGTTTAAATTTAAGAAGCTCAGATTATATTAAACACTGAATTTACTTTTGTTTAGTAAGATTGGAAGAGCTTAAGAAAATAAGAACAGTCACCTAGAACTTTACGAAATGGATGTCAGTTTCCTATGAAAATGTATTTTCAAAAAACAAATACTGTAGTGTGAAGACAAAATTGGTTTGGTAATATGATGACAGAAGGCTGCAGTTCATGTGACTGTTACTAGTTCTGTACAATAGCAAGTCAAAAACAAATGTGCAGAAATCAAATAAAGAATATTTTCCAATTTAAACAATTCACCATCTTTTATATATTAGGGTTTAAAAAAAAAAGCACAAATACAAAAAACTTGGAAGGCAAAAACAGCAGAAATATACATGTAGTTATAGAAAAAAGCATCAAGATTTGGAAAGAAGGTAGTGATAGTTTATAGGAATGTATTGTATGTTAATAAAGTTAATTATATGAAGATTGCAATTTGACTCGTGAATTTTTAGACACTTTTGTTGCTTGTTCTATATTAACCGCAAAAAATATCACAGAAAGCAAACAATGTTGCTATCGCAATTAATAAAAGGAGACATATTGCAACCCCTAGAGAGAGAACAGATCTAGCAGTGAAAATCTAATTAAAAGGAGACAAGCACAAGCCAAGATGGTGCATTAATATTTACCAGTTGTTTGTCCGTACGTAGCTGCCTGTCCATAACCGGCTGCCTGAGTAGCTGCTGGTTGTGCTGTCTGTCCATAAGCACTAGCATCATAACCTGTGTAACCTGCAGGCTGCTGGTAGCCAGCCTGAAATGTACAACAAAAGTTACAGTTTGCACTGTTAGTCCCCAGTCACATGCCCCATGCAAGTAAAATTTTATTTGAACTTTTTGACACATAAGAAAAAGGTCTGAATATTGGTTTTCTGATGCAGCAGCTTTTTTGGAGGTCTAGAAGTGTACAATGTGTGATTGGACGAGCAACACTACAATTAAACAAGAGGCTCTCAAGAGCCTGAATCGCTCACCTTAATTTTTTTGGTTAAATCTCTCATCAATGATTATTTTGGCTTTTCAATTTATTTAAATGTTCTTGAATTGTCCTATTTTCTTCAAAAGCAAAAAAAAAATCATTTTCTCCTATGTTCTATTTTAGCCATAGGAGCTATGTTTCTTGACATACAAGGAAATAAGGCCAAAATAAAAAGATTGTATGTTTGCCCAAACGCGACCGACCCAAAATAAACCCGCCGACTCAAATTCTTTTTTTGACGAAATTTTTTTTTCGGATTTTTTTTGGGTCCGCTCCGTCATCGTACAAAACTTAATGTTTGTCGTCTTTGCGTTTGAAAGTAACTGTGAATAAGATTAAAAGAAAGCGTATAAGAGACAAAGTTAATCGATATTCGATGTTCTCCGTTTTTATCTTCTGATTTAACGAACGTAAAGAAGTAAAACATGTGAAGTGGCACAGTTTTTTTACGCTGAAGTTGTCTGTACTACCAAACCCTTACCTATATGATTAATGTTAATTTCATCGTGTTATCGAATATCTGATAAGAATATTCAGGTAGATTTGTTCAAAACCATGTGCAATCGAATATTTTCAATGTTATTCTGACAGGAAGTGGATCCTGAAGTTGCGAATTTACAATCTTGCAAGAAGATTTTGTTTTTACTGAATAAAAAGGAATTATTTCTTGATAAATTGTTGTCTTTAATTATAATCTTCCTTTATCATGTAAATTAGATGCCCTTTTATTCAAATAGTTCAAATTTACAAGTCTCATTAGACAAGATCAGTACGTTGCTGTTTGGGAGTATTTGATAAAACTATAATTGCTCACAGAATCAGAAATATAATCTTAACTGAATGTAACTCCTTCTGAATAATTTATTGCAATATAAATCCCTTTTGACAAGAGAAATCTGACTTTTGTCAGAAATATTTTTTTCACATGCAAAAGTTAAAACATGTTATGGACGCCATATTGGATTTTTATACAAATTTGTGAGGAAGCCTCTAGAACCATGACCTAAAAATAAATAGTCTTCAGAAAACGTTAACTTCATGCAATTATATTTTATCAATAATGATTATTTTCAAAAATTTAAACTTGATTATTTAAAGAAATAAAATTATAACAAATACGTTTTTAGTTTGGAGATTCTACAGAACATGCTTTGATCTATGTATAGCCAAATTAGTTTACCTGTGTGATAATGTAAACTATAAATTTGTTTTCAAAACATAAAAAAGACACAAACTAAGGATGGTAGATAATAATTCATATAAATATTTTAGGACATTTAATCCATTTTAATAGAAATAGGATTTAAAAACTGCAAACAAATTTAATCATTACATAATCAGCTGATATTTTTTTTACACAAACATCGTGTTGATGGAACTGTTGAAAATCACTTGATAAATCCACCAGCCCTTTCACACAGCTAGCAATTGTCAGGGTTAATAACATCTCAGGATACAAATCATATTTAGACTAATTTATTTATAGAGGTTTTAAATTCATGGCTTTTGGTTGTCTCTACAAAGGTTTGACGGGAAAAAAAGATATACTGTTTTAAGATCTTTTAATATTTTCATGCAAATTCTGATAAAAAAAAAAAAAAAAAGAATTTGCCTACCTACCTACCCACACCTAGTCATCATGGGTCGGGTTTGGGCAAACTGAAATATTTTTAATTGTGGCCTAAAATATAAAATTTATACTAGATACTCTGAATCTCATTTAGCCTAAGTTTGGCTGAAATTGATACAGCAGTTTCAAAGGAGAAGATTTTTTAAAGTAAGTCAACATGATGAACAAATTGTGAAAAAAGTCTTTAAAGGGCAATAACTCCTTAAGGGGTCAATTGACAATTTTTGTCAAATTGACTTATTTGTAGATCTTACTTTGCTTAACTTTTTTGCTATAAACAGTTTATCTGTATCTATAATAATATTCAAGATAATAACCAGTGATATTGTTGTCTTTTTTCAAAACTACCTCTACCGTTTTTTATTGGGAAAAATGCATATTTTTTATTGAAATTGGGGAAATTTGTATTTTTTATTCTAAACACATCTCCTATTTTTTGCTGACCTTTGCTGTCTTTTTTGCACTATTTTTTCATGTATATTTTGGTTGTCAGACATTTTCAACCTGAAAGGTACTTTTCGGAGAGGGGAAAGAAACCAAAACAATGATGGTACTTAATGCATTGAAAACCACATGTGTTACAAACACCATGATGATTCTGATCAGAAAACTGGATCTCAAGTGCTTTCTAAATATCAAAATAATCACATGAATACGGTATTTACAAACATTACTACCAATGCCATCACTGTTTTGGGAAAATGTAAAACTTTTTGGGAAGAATTTTAAGCCATTTTTTTTAGTAATTGGGAATTTTCTCTAGGGGAAAAGGCAGAATTTCGGCTGTAATTTGAGGCAAACAATATCACTGATAACCAAAAACTGCAAAATTTCTTTAAAATCATCAATTCAGGGGCATTATACCTGAAAAACCAGTTACCCAATTTGGCTGAAAATTTCAGGACAGGTAGACCTTGACCTAATAAATACTTTAACTACTTGTCTTATTTGCTCTAAATGCTGGAGTTTTTGAGATATAAGCCAAAAACTGCATTTTACCCTGTGTTTATTTTTAGCCATGACGGCCATGTTTTTTGACGAAATAAAAAAAAGCACAAACTTTAATTTATACACCCTACTGATCATTCAGTTGAAGTTTGGTTGAATTTGGTTAAGTAGTTTTAGAGGAGAAGATTTTTTAAAGTTAGCAAATATGATGAACAAATTGTGAAAAATTGTCATTAAAGGACAATAACCCCTTAAGGGGTCAATTGACAATTTTGGTCATATTAACTTATTTGTAGATCTTACTTTGCTGATCATTTTTGCTGTTTACAGTTTATCTTTATCTATAATAATATTCAAGATAATGACCAAAAACTGCAAAACTTCCTTAAAATTACCAATTAAGTGGCAGCAACCCAACAATGGTTTTGTTTGATTCATCTGACAATTTCAGGGCTGATAGATATTGACCTAATGAACATTTTAACCCCTTGTCAGATTTGCTCTAAATGCTTTCGTTTTTGAGATATAAGCCAAAAACTGCATTTGACCCCTATGTTCTATTTTAAGTAACGGCGGCCATGTTTTTTGACGGATCAAAAATCGAAGCACACACTTTGTGCAGGATAATCTAAGGAACAATCATGTAAAGTTTCATCCAAATCAATTCAGTAGTTTCAGGAGAAGATTTTTTTAAGTTAGCACATAAATGATGAACAAATTGTGAAAAATTGTCATTATAAAAGGACAATAACCCCTTAAGGGGTCAATTGACAATTTTGGTCATATTAACTTATTTGTAGATCTTACTTTGCTGATCATTTTTGCTGTTTACAGTTTATCTTTATCTATAATAATATTCAAGATAATGACCAAAAACTGCAAAATTTCCTTAAAATTACCAATTAAGTGGCAGCAAGCCAACAATGGTTTGTTTGATTCATCTGAAAATTTCAGGGCTGATAGATCTTGACCTAATAAACATTTTTACCCCATGTCAGATTTGCTCTAAATGCTTTCGTTTTTGAGATATAAGCCAAAAACTGCATTTGACCCCTATGTTCTATTTTAAGTAATGGCGGCCATGTTTTTTGACGGATCAAAACTTTGTGCAGGATAATCTAAGGAACAATCATGCTAAGTTTCATTCAAATCCATTCAGTAGTTTCAGAGGAGAAGATGTTTGAAAAATTGTTAACGACGACGGACGCCAAGTGATGAGAAAAGCTCACATGGCCTTTTAGGCCAGGTGAGCTAAAAACACATGTTTGGAAATTGTGACTTTTTCCAGATTCAGAGAAACTGTTCAATTAGTCTTATTATTTTTAATAAATTAAAGTGGGTTTTTTTTTTTTGCAATATTTTTTATTTAAAGCTTGGGCCTACTTCGATTCGTCAAACTCGTGTTAGTGAAGTTTGTAGAGTTTACTCGAATGACAACCCCCCCCCCCCCCCCCCCCCCCCCCCAGTTTGACCTTTTGAACCTACCCGAGTTAACTCGACATTAACCCAGGGTTGGGGCAGGTTTAGTCGAGTTTCAAGATGGCGTCTAGTAGTTGATACAAATAAAAGTGATACAAACAAACTGGGATTTTACAAAAAATAGACAAAGGAAAAGGCTGATGAAGGTAAATATTTTTTGCCTGTATTTAAGAATCAACAAATATTGTTAATGTGTGTATCAACTATCGTTGATCGTTTAAATAACACAGAAATTAATATTTTTTTCTAAACTATCTTTTTTTTTCTCAACCCTTTCAAGCTCACCTACTTTTCGAAAAAATACAAGATCAGGACTTTTTTTTTTGTAAAACATAATCAGAGCTCAAGATAAGCTGCGTATTTGCGTGATCACGCAATACAAATAATTAAAAACCCAATGCAATTGCCCATTGCAGGGTTCAATAACCCAATTAATTCAAAGGAAAACCCAATTATATGCCAAAACCATGAGTTCTTAACGCTTTTATTCACTATCGTTTGCGTTATTTACCCTTATCTGATAACAGTCGTCGCGTATATCTATTTTTATAATATTTATAATTGGAAATGTCCTTTCGTTCTAAAAATAGAGCCCTGCATCAGGTAGCTGTAATGGGTCCCTGTTTGTTTTTTCCGGTACTCAAAAGGTACACATGTTTATGGAAACATTTTGATCTTCTCAGCGTTTATCCAATTAGCGTGTGACATGCTGTCATAATTTTTTCGAATTGCTCGGGATTTATCATAACATACAATAAATTAAAACGAAAGTAAATGTCCGTTAAAATATTTAATAGAACAAGTTTCGGCTTCTTTTTGTTAGCTGAGGGAATGTTATGATGATAACAAGACTCAGCTAGTGATTTTAGGAAGCGTCCATTGAACGCATGGGCGTGTTTGCGTACCTGAATGAGAACATTGCTAGAACAATAAACAGGGGGTTTCGTCAAAAATGAAATCAGTTGGAAAAAGTGAAAGGCCAAATCAATTATGACATGATATGTAGTTGGAAAGCATCAGAAACCAAAAGTTCTGATAAGGGACAACTTAACCCAGATTTATGTAAATTGAATTAAACAAAAACAGTTTATATATAATTTTGTTCATTTTAGTTGATGAGTGAATACACATATCCGTTTTTTACGTCAATGAAGCTTGACCCTTTCTTTGTTTTGGTCTAATTGTTCTGCATGGATGCCTAAGATAGTTGTCTTAATGGCAAGTGCAGTATAACATTGTCATTTATTAACTTGATGTTGCAGAATTATTTGTAAATTTAAGTTGAATGTGGTCTCCGTCATTAAACCAACCTATAAACCTCAAGGTTTTGGGGTATATCTTAAATCTGGGAACTACTTTTTATTTTTATTAAAAAGTAGATCAGGCAAATAGTTGAAAGGACTGGCAAAACTTTCTTACAGCACCTAAATTTCACATATATATATATTACATAAAAATCTAAACACTTAGCCACACCTACCCCAAATATAAACTGTAGGGTGATAATATGGGATCTAGAAAGGCAATTAGTTACTGTCCAACTAGTGACACCAACTGCAGTTTACATAAGTTTTGAGAAAATACAAAAGTGACAGAACTTTTAAAACGGGACACAGATTAAACGTACAATTGCTCATCAGTGAATAAACCAAATAAAACAGCTAGCAAATATACAAAGAACACATTTAAGATGGAAACACATCTGGGGTTTATATAATGTGATTATAACATGCCTGATATAATGTGATGAAAACATGCCTAAATATTCAATATTGTGTTGATGAAAAAACCCAATACATTATAAAGGAGGTTGGTGGTGAAAAACCCAATTTGATATTTGCTTCGGGGATGAATTGGAATTGACAATGCAATTAAAACTAGAGGCTCTAAAGAGCCTGTGTCGCTCACCTTGGTCTATGTGAATATTAAACAAAGGAAGCAGATGGTTTCATGACAAAATTGTGTTTTGGTGATGGTGATGTGTTTGTACATCTTACTTTACTGAACATTCTTGCTGCTTACAATTATCACTATCTATAATGAACTATGGCCCAGTAGTTTCAGTGGAAAATATTAGTAAAAATTTACAAATTTTATGAAAATTGTTTAAAATTGACTATAAAGGACGATAACTCCTTAGGGGGTCAATTGACCATTTTGGTCATGTTGACTTATTTTTAAATCTTACTTTGCTGAACATTATTGCTGTTTACAGTTTATCTCTATCTATAATAATACTTAAGATAATAACCAAAAACAGCAAAATTTCCTTAAAATTACCAATTCAGGGGCAGCAACCCAACAACGGGTTCTCTGATTCATCTGAATATTTCAGGGCAGATAGATCTTGACCTGATAAACAATTTTACCCCTTGTCAGATTTGCTCTATATGCTTTGGTTTTTGAGTTATAAGCCAAAAACTGCATTTTACCCCTATGTTCTATTTTTAGCCATGGCAGCCATCTTGGTTGGTTTGGCGGGTCACGCCACACATTTTTTAAACTAGATACCCCAATGATGATTGTGGCCAAGTTTGGTTTAATTTGGCCCAGTAGTTTCAGAGGAGAAGATTTTTGTAAAAGTTAACGACGACGACGACGACGCCGGACGCCAAGTGATGAGAAAAGCTCACTTGGCCCTTCGGGCCAGGTGAGCTAAAAACTGTATCACCCAATTACATAAAAAAAATGGTAGGTAAAAACCCCAATTTGTGAATTCTTATCTGGAGCTCTGCATAATTTATTTTTATTTTTATTTTAATGCTCAGTACACAAAAATAATTAACTTTTCTTGTGATCGTCAACTCGATGGAAGAGTTTTGACTTCGATTCGGAAAGGTTGCCGGCATGCGCATAAGCACTGATATTTTATCTCGAGTCAACCCGAGTTGAAAGAATCGAAGTAGGCCTTGCTGAATTTCCTCGTCTTAATATAATCACTGGACTAAAAATAGATTTGAGAATTATGCAATACCAGTCTTTTCTGATGTTCATTGCCATGATGCAGAGTTCTTGAAATCTTTTTTCCCCCTGGTAGTCCTCACTATTATTTCTATTGCACAATGCTAAACACAATGCTAAAATTGTGTTGGTCCTTTGCAAATTGGTGGTCAACTCTTTAGGACTACCACTTTTCAAGAACTCTGGCCATGTTTCTAATCACAAAACATTTACATACCGGTTGTGTTGGTGGTTGTTGTGTCTGACCATACTGTTGGTATGTAGCTGTTGAGTCAGCTGCTGTTGCTCCGTAACTACCATAGTTGTAGCTGTAAAACAAACAAAAAATCTTAACTACTGTTAAATATGTTTAACAAGAAGATTGTAGACACAATTCAGAATAGATGTTTTGTATAGGAACGAACACAGCCATATTTAAATATTTGGTGACCACCCTAAACCCTTTTTCTCCATTGAATTTTTTTTTGCATACTTCATTCTCATAGGATTTTTTAACAAAATATCGAAAATATGCTTTGAAGTATTAATGCATTGCGAAAAACAAATATTCCATCAAATAAATTTAAGTCGGATATTAGGATATTCAATACAAATTTTATTAAGTCTGATGCAGACTCTTTGTAGTCGAAGCGTTTCAACTGAGGTACTACACAGGCGTCATTATGGAGTACAGTGTTCCAGCTAGGCCCTTTTCAGAGGGCGCGGCGCCCGCCCTTTTCCGAGTGGCGCCCTGTGCCCTTTTTACAGTTTCCAGGGCGCCCTGCCTTTTTTGAAGATCGATTGCATATTAATTTGCGTATTGATATGATACGCTAATTACTAAATTTTACCTGGGGAAAAGTTTACGACTTTGTTTACCACCCCAAGCTAATCAATGGTTACAACTGGTGTCATAATCTGTTGTTATAGGTAATCCGTTTATCGGATGGGTCATTAATGATCATCAACATTAATTCGTTTAAATAGAATCGGTCAGTCGGCAATTTAAAATCTTTGAAGAAATGTGCATACAACAACTTGGGCACAATTTGCGATGTTTACCGTGGTTTCATGGAAGAAACGTAATGACAGAAAGTTGGAAAACCCGTTGAAGACATTGTTTTACTTGTTTTCTGTAAAATAAACAGAAAATTCAGACGTATTTGTCATTGACTGCCTTCATTTTTGATACGAAAATAACAAAATCGGCCGCCATATTGTGATCATATTTACATCATATTTACGTATTGTTTATAATCCTCCAAAGAAGGAGCACACCCGAATAAAGAAAGATAACTCAATCTGATTTTTTTCCTAGCATTGAGTAACCCATTTACAAATTCTAAAATGTGTCTCCATACTTCTTGCTTAAGAATATATATGTTTAGGTCTTTATTTTGAGTTATGGGAAAAGTTAAAGAGGGTCTTAGTAGCAGTGTTGGTAGGGTGCCTTGGTCATCTTTTTCTGTATTCCTTATTTTTGATACTTTTTTTCACTGTTGCTTTATATCCTAAAATTGTGAATTTACTGAGCACAGCTGTTTTGTGCTGTATTGCCATCAAGCACAAAAGGGGTAGAAAGGTGAAACTGGTTAAATGTGGTAGACCATAGAAACAGTATGAAACAGATCTCCTTTCAAAACATACTGCATATAAAGTTCAACTGTGCCAAGCAATGATCAAAAAACTTGTGTGACAAGCTGCTTGACAAGTTTTTCAGCCTTAAAAGTAGAAAGATAGAGTTCTATATGGGCTAAAGATGTTGTTCTTGTATAACCTGTGATTCAACGAATAAACACAAATGTTTGATTAACATCTTTTATTAAAATATGCCCTTTTCATATTATCATATCGCGCGTTAAATGCCCTTTTTCAGGATTGGCACCCTGCCCTTTTGAAATCCTAGCTGGAACACTGGGAGTAAAGGGTTAAGTAAAGATAATTGATTACAGATTAAGTGAAGATGTTGGCTTACCAGTTAAAACATTCTATATCATTATATAAATGAAACAAATGTTGCCAGTGCAAATTCTCAAAGAGAAAATTGCTATTGCAATGGATACTAAACACATTGAAATTGATCTTAAGCAAAACTTACTTTGGTGCCCCTCCAGCTGAATAATTGTATTCTGCAAATAGAAATAAATACATATATATATATATAAATGAATACAAAATCATAACTTTCACTTTATTTTAAAGTTTTACTTGATTAAACATTTATTTCTAAGTTCACTTTACCACAAGCCAAATGTATGTAGACATGTTTTTTTAAATCTTCAATGTCAAATGCAACATATAAGGCAGATTTTACAATAAGAAGGAATTATTGTTTTTTTGTATCCATCAAAAAAGCAATTGCTGAAACTGTGAAACAGACTGTGTAATGGAGTAATGCATTATGTTATTGAATAAAATGTGTCTTTCTGAGTAAATAAAAATAAAAATTACTCTGTGCTTGTGTTTTTTGTTAGAATTAGAGGGTTTTCAATTTCAAAATATTGGACATGGAATAGACATCATGACCTACTTTACTGACATCCAGCTTATTTGGAGTGGAATTTTGAAGTATTATTTATAAGTTGAGCCTTATCACATGGACTTATATTTTAATAAAAAGTCTTCTTTTGTGTTTTAATCATAACTTTAAGGCAGATTTTTATTGGTAAAGGCTAAAAAAGGTAATTTAATAATATTGTTGCTAACGTCACGTCTTTTCCGTCCATTGTGGTATGTCACGATCGCAATTTTCTTGTTGGTTCTCAGACAGGCAATTGTAGTTATTTTTATCCCGGGTTTTATAAATAATTGAAAATAGCAATCATATTAAATTTGGATGACGTAAGGGGGTCAAAGGACTTGAGGAATCAATATCATTGGCTGTTTTATTTTTTGCGAACGTTACTACTTGAGGTTTCCGTCCAAATCAGTGTCACGTGAGCAACATATATTTAGATCTGTAACTCTCCTGTATAGGAGTTACGATATCGCCCTTTGCAGGATTAGATTCGGAGTCAGTTCCTTCACATGATGGGGTAGCAAAGAAGGTTAGTTGTATGTAATATCGTTACAAGAGGACCTTAAATGTATTCCGTCCATCAAAAAGACGTTCGCAACAAAACGTAATGTCATGATAGTAGATGTTGCTAATGTTACTATTACGAATTGGTTTCATGTGTATTCATTTGATATAAAGTACACCTGCAAATGACATTCTGTATATTTAGAAATTCTAAACCAGACTGTACAATTTTATTACTCCAGGCATATATTAAACATCACTGTGTGCATACATTTGAACTTTTAAAGATGTTGTTGCTCATGTTACATGTCCAAATGTCGCTAACGTTACTTATTTTTGTCTCCGTCACGTTAGCAACATGAAAGTAGGAGACAGAACACAATACTGTAAAATCTGCCATAACCCTAAATATTGACATATTTTTTTCTCAAATTAGTTAACTTCCTTGGTATGGCATTGTTCTGTAGACTTTAAAGGTGTGGATTTAGATTTTTTCCTTTTTTTGTGAAAGACTATGCTTGGCCCAGGGTCAATCAGCATATATGACACTGATGCTTAATAGACTTTTTCTACTGTGATGTTTAAACATCAGTTTTTATGAAAGTAACAGGAAACCCATCTACATCCAATACTCCCAGTGTAAACTGTGTGCAACCAAATCAAAACAACGCAAGATTTTGAACCCCAAATTTAGCTTTTTTTATGCTGTGATTGTCAACATTTCTTTTTGCGAAATGATGGTATACTCTCAGGGTAATATAATGGTCTGAATGCTCTTATTTCTATATATAACTGAACTCGTTTATTCATTTCAATTTTCATTTCATTACTGAAAAAGCATTGTTTGGTTTGGTGTGAAAAAAATGTGTTACTAAACATAACAATAATTTCTTGATCTGTCACTCAAGACTTATTCTCTGACATCCAAAGCTGGGGCCGTGGTATGTCGGAGCTTGTCCAATTTCAAAAAGTTGATATTACCCTGTTCAAAATACATGCACTGCTTCCTTGCTTCTTGAGCTGACTGAGGGCATTGGATCCATATAAATCTGGTCTCAATTTGTTCATTATTGAATAGTCATTTATCACTTAATTTATGCAAGTTTCGTCTACCTGCCACCCTTAAGTTTTCAAATTTGGACACTTATCACAGTGCCCCATCATTTTTGCTTGTTATTAATTTGAACAATTTTAAATTTAAAACTGAGCCAATGACTGACTTTTGATAGTCAGATATGGACAATATAACCTTCAACTTAACTTAACCATAACTTATAAGCATGATTAATAGTTCTAGTTGGACTTTATTCATAATTATTTTATTTTATTCAACCCCATCATCCATGCTGGAAATGAAATTCAACCTCAGAAGTGCAATATTAAAGAGAGCACATTACTAGTATGAAACGCCTCACACCAACAAGGATTTTCAAGTTGAATAATTCCAGACTAATATCAATTTTTTTCTGGTTTTCTTCATATATTTTACAGTATATATAATCCTTGAATTTTGACAAACTGCACTACTTATCACCTCTACTTACATAAATGAAGCAAAAAAATTACAAAATTGAGATTTATGTGGATCCAAGAGCTCATGTCAGCACTTAAAGCAGCGCATCTTGAATGGCTTTGATATGCCATTTTGGGACAGCTTATCAGCCTAAACAGCTGTTGGGACATCAGAGCTATCTTGGAATAAGTAGGCCTTTGATTATGAAACAGAAAAGCACTCGACAGACAAAAACAATCCATGAAGGTCCCGTCAGAAGATCATATAAGGCAAAAAAAAAATATATGTCTGTTTTCTGTTCCCGACCGACCCTAGATCTTTTTATTCAATTCCAGAAAAAAATCGTTTCCGTATCTTACTATGCCCAAACAATCAAAATGGCTGCTCCCAGCACAAATGTGCTACAATTAAGGTTTAATCAAAGAGCTGAAAGCTCTGAAGAAAAATGACGCCACTGTCTCTAATATTGGGATAGTTTTTATGCAAGTCTTGATTTTCACATACCGTAATTAGTTTAACAATGCAACATGTATAGTGAGCATATAATTGATATTCGTATATGTGTGTGTGTGTAAAGTGAAGGTGACAACTGGCTGGTTTTTTAAGACAAATGAATAGGTCAAGACTAGCTGAATTGTACAAATAAATACCATAGAAAGGCTTGTATATTTCTCACTGGTACATAGTCTGAATCCGGGTCCGTTCGCTTCCATTCACGTTTGCGCCCACTCATTTTCACCCCCTTTCACTTTCACACCCTACATGTTCGCACCCAATCTTAATTGGTTTTGTGTTTAATAACTCTGTAAGCAAGTGTTTTCTTATAAGTATAATTGTTGTCATTGTCTCAAAATAAAGTAAGACAGCAATTTTTTTTTTGTGTTGAATAAATCTTAATCATGTTTTGGATAGGGTATTGCTAAAAATAATAATAATCCTTTCTAAATAAAGTGGTGTTTTGTTAACGTTTTATTTTGTGTTGAATAACTCTTAATCATGTTTTGGTTAGTGTATTGCTATAACTTGTTTCATTGACTTGTTTCAAAATGAAGTGAGATTCTGACTATGTTTGTTTCTGTGTGTTGAATAAATTTTATCATGTTTTGGTTATATTAGTGGATTGCTATATTTTGGTTTCTATGTTTTATTGTTTCGTTGTTTCAGATCAATGGGACCAAGCTGTTAAAAACAATTATCTTTTGTGTTTTTTCCTTTAAAATCTTCAATGTTTTACTCATACCAAGCTATAAATACATTCAGTATTTACACCAAAGCAATTTAAAACAACAACCATGATTTTCCAATTATTCAACTTGAATTTGAATTAAAATTGGGCACGAATGAGTAGAGTGTGAATGTGCGAACGTGTAGGGTGCGAAAATGTATTGGGCACAAACAGACCTGATACCACACAGTCTGAACCCCCTTCTCCACAAAATATTAAGTAAATAATCTTTTTGTTACTGCTATCAAAGGTCTAATGAAACTCAGATAATTTCAAACATTTGTCAAAGAATTCTAGTCAAGCCGGCACCTAGTTAAATTGGCACCTGGACAAATCATCACCTGTTTAAAATCGACACCTGATATAGTCAATTCGTCACCCATGTTAAATATATATTTTTAACAGTATTTTAAGCAATAGGGTAAAAATAAGAAAGGGGTTGCCAGAATTTTTTTCAGTATTTAAGCAAAAAGAGTTAAATACTAACTTTCACATTTTTGGGTGTTCATGTACATTTTGTATATATTTATTTTTCTCAACCAAATGACTTTTTTGGTGTAGTTTTAATGATATATATATATGAGTAGTCCAAATAATTATTACGTCTGGCAAGGCTTTTTTAATTTTATTCTGGAACACTTTCCTATGACCGCAAGGCTATGTTATTTTTTTTTCTGGGACGCCTTCCTACGAACGTCGTAGGAAGGCGTCCCAGAAAAATAATAAAATAGCCTTGCCAGACATCATAATTATTTGGACTAATACATGAGATATTGGGTATTTTTCTGCATTATTTTAACCAGTTGAGCATTTTACAGGATTGTTGGTTTAATGCTGTTTAAACTTTACTGAAGAAAAAAAACACCTTAAATTTGCTAATTATTTGGCATGAAAGTTTGATTTATTGAAAGGGACTCATAGTTTTCCATTTTATTCTAATAATTGACTTGTTTTTACAATTACACAAATTGTCTAATTGTTAAAACAACAGCTTTGGTAAGGGCTTCGTTGTTTACCTTTATACACAACATATTCACTTTCGTTTCGTTGTTTACCAAAATACACAACAACATATTCACTATGTACTTGGTAACAGTAATTAATTAATTGAATAGAAAATATCATAACAAATGTTATTGGATGCCGAATTGACGTCGAATAGGTGCCGATTTGACTAGATGCCAATTTAACCAGGTGCCGACTTGACTTGTACGTTTCAATTCCTCTGCGATCGTTTGCGGTATTTTCTTGAGAAAACCTATTTTCCATCATCAAAGAGAAGAAGAAACTGCTTTAAAATGATTCTGGAACGCTTCATGATTGTTAAAATAAGTTTAATTCACTCAAAAACAATTTTAAAACTTGCGATGTTTAAGCAGGAAGTTTCCAAAGCATGTGTAAAAGAAGAAATTAACCGGTAAGAGTGGAAATCCGTATATGACAGATATCCCTATAGTACGACTTTGAAAGTAAAACAGTTCAATCCTTTTGTAAAACAGTCTTAAATATACCTATCACATTAATGTTTGAAGGGTCTTAAGCTTATTCAAACCATATAAGTCGGTATGAAACACCAAAACGGAATGAACAATAACGATTACGTTTTGTAGTTTACAAATTCTAAAACTGGTTTCCGTCAAACTACAACACTTTGTTCGAGTGTAGTGGAATTCAAGTAGAAACCAGTGTAAACTGGGTCCTGGCTGATTTAATACTACACAATGATGCATAATGATAACACAAGCAGATTCCAGTTTGTATGGAAAATAGTAAATACGAAACCAAGCGCGGTAGGCAGAGAAATGTAATGAAGTTCAGGTCGGCAGTTATGGAACAATGACTGCGTCATTTTCCAAAAAATGTTGGCACTGGGAGGATAATTCAATTAAAGCTTCTTTAAAGAGATTAAATCATTTTGGGGTACAGGACCCTAACCAAACATGACATTTAACCGACTGCAAATCTGACAGGGAGTGCCAAAATTTTTTTTTTTAAATCCTGACCTACCGACCCCGATTTATTTGCCTTGGCAGCAGGAAACAGACATATATTTTTTTTGGCCTACAGAGGCTACTGTTCGTGTTAAATTGATTAAAATTTAACCGTGATTCGTCAAGTCTCAAATAATTATTGTTACCGTTATTTTGGAAAAATTTAACTTGATTCATCAAAATGATACGATTTTTTTATTGTCTAAAAGAAAATGCTCCTTTTATAGACGTGCACCAAAAATTATCGTTAACGTCATTTGGCAAGAATTTTTACCATTATTGGTCAAGATGGTACTGCCATTACCACCCAAATCCAATTACTCAATTCAATTTATTATAATATTTCATTCTTCCACTATAAACATGTATACCGCTAGTCCAAATAAGTATGACATCTGGCAAGGCTATTAATTTTTTTCTGGGACGCCTTCCTGAAACAGTAAAATTTAATGGACCTGAATTTCCGGAACGTTCGATTAACATTATCTAGAAATTTGGGTCTGTCAAATTCTACCGATTTTAAAATTTTATATTCACCGGAAGTGACGTTTCTTTGGTAATTGTGGGAAAACATTTTGAAACAAAATAAATATTTGCCCAACTCAAATGGAATTGTTTCCTATTAATTTTATCTTTTCTTTTGGGTATTTCTGGAAATATTTTACATCAATAAGCACAAAAAAGGTAGGACTTTGTGACTAAGTAAAAATTTCTAACCAGCAATGAAAATTTCATGTCAAAATTAGGTGCCAAAGTTCGCCCCAAAATTTGCTCTCAAACTCCAGACGTAAAAAATGGCTTCAGCGTTATGACGTCGTAGGAAGGCGTCCCAGAAAAAAATTAAAAAGGCCTTGCCAGACGTCTTATTATTTGGACATGTTTATAAGGCCAATTAAAATTAATTGATAGATTTTCATCCCCGCCCGCCCCTCTGAAATCGCCCCGCCTCGAATTTTTTTATTTTATAAAATTTACGATTTCCGGATTTTGTTCATTCCCGTTACCGGTAACCGTTAAAATTTCGTTTCATTCAATGCTTCCTGTTTCAAATTTCGGTTTTGTACCTCGAGTAAATCTAACCAAAATGATTAAGTCTACCTTTCCGCTGCTCTATGATGACAGCATCATCTTCCGAGAGTAAAGATTGATAACGAGAATGACATGAAATATTGGTGTTACGAGAAAAACGCTGTTTTCAAGACTGCAAATCGCGGTATGTCACAAATTTCTGTGATTAGAAAACTGCGGACTTTTTTATTTATGCAACGACTTTGTCTCAGGAAATTTAAACTGTAAATGATACCCAAAGCACAAGATTCGTGGAAACCATTGATACAGAAAACATGACTGAATTATAGATATTGAAACACAAGCATAGACTTGCTACATGTCCCTTCCTAATTATGTTTTTTTTTCAATTTTGCCCCTTTAATAATTTTACTGCTATAACTAGGAGATTACAATTATACTGACATCTGCAGGTTTCTCCAAGGGCAATCAGTAGGCTGGCACTTATCAGTAAACATATAAATTAGTAAGAGAGAAATATTAGAACGGGAATTGTAGCAAGTCTAACACAAGCACGAACTTCTCAGATTTATGACCGTTTATTGAATTTAAAAGTCGACTAACATACGCATTTTATTTATGCAAGCCCTTTGATTTTACCCATGGCTGTCTTTTTATGTTGACAAACAGCAAATGTCCCAATACAGCCAAAAGACTCATTAAACAACTTTTTTTTAATTATTAAGTTCAGGTTTTACATGATAATCATATTTTCATCTTGCATATAAAGTACCAACCCTATTATTTTCAACACTCTCTGACCTTTCATTTTATTCTGTACTCATAATAATTGTGTTGCATACCAATGCATTTGCTTCATTTTATGGTAATACAAACCATTGTTTAGAAACCCAAATACATTTTGTGTAGGTAGTCTAACTGAAAAGAGTATTCTCATCACACGTTTTTGTTGTTTAAAAGTTTTTAAAGCCGCAATTAGATATATTTATTTAAGGATTTGAAATATTATGCAAGATTCCTCATACTTGTGTATACATGATATAAGCTTATTATTACACTTGCATATACGAAGAACTCGTCACAAAAGGGTTTCATATGAAATAAAATTTAAAAAATAAAATCCTCCCACCCGCCCCATTATTTTCAAAAATTTGGATGAAAATCTACTTATTAATTTTAGTTGGCCTAATCTGATAATACGAATTCACCAAGACCAAAATGTGACGACAACAATGCAAGTTTTTAACGAACTTGACTTGCTATACAAAATGCAAAACCTCATTCAGATCGATGTATAGACTTAATGTCAGCTCGTTTTTTTTCGTTACAATTTTTCAATTGATTTTATAATACATTTAGACCGGCTTTCTTGTTTTACATCTCGATTGAGGTCCATCAATGCATCATCTTTTTCATAATGCAAGTTAATCAATTTGTAAATGCTGCGTCTTAACATAACATTTGTGTTTCAATTGGGATTAAATACTGCCCGGTGCGATGCCGGCATTTTTGTGCGAAATGTTGACTTGTTACGGCAATTTACCATGATTTGAGCAAAATACTGGTAACGCCCAATACAATTATATCTATCATCGTCTAACAACATAAATATGGGACACAGGATTAACTTTTCAAAGCATTTCTTGAGCTAAAACAATAATTTAAGGGTAAAAAGAGTGTTTTCTTACGACTTGCATCCGCCATTGTCTGTTCGTTTTTGTGCAAGAGTCACGTGGTACAGACCGCGTGTGTTTAAGGAACCATGTGACCATACAATTTTTTAAAGAAATTTTAGATTTTGTGAGAAAAGTATAGATTTTACATATCAACTGGTAAATATTTAACTTGTGTTCTTCAGTACTTAAATTTCTATAATTTATTGCAACAATAATCAATTAATGCGACAACGGAAACTTATCAGTTCGACATTTATCTTTTCATTATCCTGTTGCAGACCTCAATTTCTTTTTGTGAGCATGCGCAACTAGTTTCTAATCAAATATTCTGGTTCCCGGTACTACGTTCCAGGTATTAGCTTTTAGCATACTCTCTCACATACTGAATCTGAATATTGCGATCGGGAACCAGTCTACTAATCAAATGAACATCACACACCATAGGGGGGGGGGGGGTCTAAACGCGGAAATGGAAAACGCGGAATTGAAAAATTGAGTGTATTATAACTAATATCTTTGCAACCGCTAAAGCTAAATTAATAAATAAAACTGATTTTGAAAGCTAATATAATAGTCTATAAGATAAAATTAAAAAAATATAAATTTGAATATGATTTTTTATCGAAAAGTTGACCGGAAGACTTTCTTAGTGTGGCTCTGGCAACACATTTTTGAACATTAAAACTTAAATTCACGAAAAAGCATATAACCCGGTCAAAGTCTGTAAATTGATTCTTAAAGATATTTAAATGACAAATAATATGATATAAAGAAAAAAATAAATATATTACTATAAAAGGGCAAAAAGTTGACCGGAAGACCCCCTTGTACACAAATATTGAAGTGAATTTTTCAACTTTAAATTAAAATTCACAAAAATATTAAAAAAAAACAGTCAAAATCGAGAACAAGATTCAAAAAGACAATTTAATAACAAATGATATGATATAAATAAAAAAAAAAATATATCAAACTAAAATTGCAAAAAACTTGACCTGTGGCCTAGATTGTCTTTTAATCTTGACTCCCCTTTTATGGAAAAAAATAATGACTAAAAATAGATATAAAAAAAGAATCTAAATCTTCGTGCAAAGCAAAGAACTTGCTATTTTTATTACATTTAATTTAATTTCAATAGTATCAACATACTTATCATTTCTGATATTTCATGTATTCCATTTAGATATTAACAACCCTCCTCCTTTTTCACCCGGGCTTGGGACCGGCGTTGGCAGAGTAATTGTTTTGTTTTTTTTTCTTTTTCTTATTTTGCTTAATTATTTATTGATACGCTACACTCAGTGGTATTAATTTATCTATTTATTAACTATTTCATGTCGGAAAAATAATGTTCAAATTTATTTCAAGAATAGGTATTGTTAACATTTTTAAAATTTATTTAAAATTTATCAAAACTGTAAATCGGGGCCTGTAAATTGCTATAAAATTTCAGTTAAACTATCTATGTACTTCGCAGAACCAGCTGTTTCCTCTCATCATATTTTTTTTTAGCACAAGACCGATGTGTCCAGACATCACACATTTTACGCCCTGTTTTTCCTTCACAACCTACCATATCCTCTATTGTATCCGGTTTTCCACAGTCACAGTTTATTGAGATAATGTGGGTTTTAGTTTTCAGATTTTTTGGAGCTTTACCGAAATATTTTTTTGGAAAATGTGTGAATTTACCATTTTCAAGACAATGAATTAAATGTTCTCTCATATATTTTTGCTCGTATGTGATATGAGTACCTCCTTTAAACCCCGATTGACACAATTTAAGAGCATTTGCAATTGCAAAAAGTCCACAATCTATGCTGTTTTGTTGTTTTTGGACATCGGGTATTCTTATTATTAATTTTTTCTTGTCTTTACCGTAGATTTGGGTTAACTGATATTCTAATGAAGTTGTTAAATTTAATGATAAGCTGTCTAGAAGATAGATGTTTCCATCTCTAGTTTGAAGAGACAAAACCCAATGAGCATTACCATTATGGTGTATTTGTACACTTGGTGACTCTTGTGATTGAAAACCAGTTTCACTTACCCATTTACCATTTACCTTAACAGGCCGCTAAATTTCTTTCCTGGAACCCATTTATTTCTGGAAACTCAAATTTCAGAAGATTTTGCGTTGAAATAATGATATCAGAACATAGATACTGATTATTTAAAATATTTTGTTTGTGCTGTTGACTGTAATACCCTATCCACGGGAGATCTGATAGAGTTTTTGTTTTTTTAGTGGGGGTTTCCATTTCATCTAAGTTGATATCGCCTATCTTTCTTTTTTCACAGGGAGTGATTTATTAATTTCGGTCGATTTTTTCCCCTCATCTATAATATTTGTTTCCTCCGCATCTTCTTCGATTACACTTAGTTTAAGTTTTTTTTCGATTTAGGAGTTGAAAATTCGGTTGGTATTTAAGGCGTTTTATTAGGTTTTATGCTACCATTCGTTGAAGGTGTTGTCATAAATTTTTGCTTTAAAGGAGTATTTATAGAAAATTGTGAATCTGGCGCAGGTTCGAATTCAATTCCATAATCATTTGCTCTTGGTTGTTTTCTTCCTGATTTTTTTGTCAATTTTTTTCTTGCTATTTTTTGAAAGTGCCCTTAAACTAACGACGTTATCTGTCAGATTAGGTACTAAATAACATACCACATAAGTTTAGAAAAGTGGAAAACACATGTCTATACCACAGTGTAGATACTATTCTGTACGCTATCCGGAAGTCGCGATTTTCGAAGCGAGAACTTTTTGGATCACATTTTAAATTTGATGGATATACTGAATTAAACGGTGAGATGTTCATCTGTACATTGCTTAATGATTAATTCAGCTGACATCGATATTCACAAATGGTTTATAATTAAATTTAGCACATTCGTTATTCGTATCTTTGCCTTAATCAAGATATTTTCTAGTGCATCACTAAGGAAAATCAATCGCTGAACCTAAAAACAATCTTTTTGCACCCTTACCAGACTTAATTAACTAAATAAAGTATATTTAAAGTGGTGGTAAAAGTTTCAGCCAGATCTTTGAAGCCAGAAATAAGATAAGACTGACGGAACAAAAATATAATTATTTTGCCGTCTACAAAAATCATCAGAAATATATTTGTATTGTCTGATGAAAGAAATTACACGTTATAGTTCCATAGACAGTTCATAATATCACATAGACACGTATATACCTTTAAATTGCCGTTTGTTTTTTTCTTCAAAATCACGACTGGTCATACAGACAAAAAAATCTGAAATCGCTTCTAGAATACAGTCAGTTTTAGACTGATCGTACAGTAATTTATTTTGGGATCCTCAAGGAAAACATATTTTTTATTTGAAATACGAACATTCTACTTAAATACGGTAAGAATATTGAAACAGTATATATTTAACTGTAAACTGATGCAAATATTTGCAATAAAAGATTATTTGCTTTGTACTACGAGAGAAAAATTGTCCATCGATTTTACTTTTTTCTATGAAGTTGGTGTGATGCACACGTATATTTTATATTCTAATGCATGTTTTTGTTACAGTTACTCATATTTATGATGCTATACATACATTGAATATGTGCAAAGCACTTTATAGATATAGGAGTAAACAAATGATGAGAAAAAGCCCCAAAACAAAACCGTTCTGTTAGCCAGTTGGAAATCTTCGCTTCGAAAATCGCGACTTCCGGATAGCGTACAGAATAGTATCTACACTGTGTATATTATTTGACAAAAAATGGAAAACTTGAATTGAAACTTAGTGAATATCAATGTGAGAAAGCGTGATATTTAAAGGAATTCCATATGACTAAAGTCCGGTTCAGGGCACACATTTGATTTTATAAGTCTTTCTAGAAACTAAACTTGATATAAAAAAGGAAATACTTATTCATGTGATGAATAGGTTTAAAACCAAAACATGACAACGAAACAATAGGTAAACTCGTTAGATTTGAACGATACAGACACAGGAATGATAAGTTGAGTGCTGTAAAAATAAAAGTGTAGGAAGATACCAAATTGACATACAAAAGTTGCCATGGCCAAAAACAAAGATCCAAATTTGTAACTGTAATTGATAAACAGCCCCCTAAATAAAAACAAAAACAAAAAACGAACAAAACATTATTTGTTCAACACGAACAATTCCCAAATTCCCAATTTATTATTCAATGAAGTAGAGTTTCCCATGCCTGAGATAGAGGTCGTTACTAGTATACAGATATCATAGAAGACAGTTTTATATTGATTACAGATATTATTTGATCTCAGACTACGTCGGGGCCTTTATTAGCTGCTTTTTTCTCCCATACAATCAAGTATTAAGATATTTGTTAAATATTTGCATGGTATTATCATGATCATTATGGAACACCTTTTTTCTATTTCAGAATATAAGAATCGGATGAAAAGCGAAATTATTGATTTGACGGATAATGTATTGCCGTCTGCTTCGGGACGGGTGTTCCCTGTCAACAAATCAGGTCAGTCGCTTCTGATATGGTTCGATGACCTCAACTATCTTTCACTTACCATCAACAGGAGATGTACGTGTCAGGCTCGCATTAGATAAGTTACTCGATATAATTATAGATGTAGCATATTTACAAGACTTTCTAAAACACTGCCCGGATGAAACATTCATTCAAAACATATTTTGTGACTCTTCCGTGGCCTTCAATGTTAGTTACATCAAAGACGTTTTTCCACACTTTTCCAATGTACGAATATATTTTTACGATACATTTAACCATTGCACAGCACAATTCAATGTGTTTTTGGAATCAGAAAATCATTTATTAACAAATGCAGATATCTACAATTTCCTTACGAATAAGACAACCTGCTTGAAATATGTTTATTTCACTAATATATTAAATGTTCAGTTTTCGTTGAAAGAAATAAGTGATGATAGAAATAACTTTAGAATATGTTTTTTTATCAACGCACACATCATATACAAGGATATTGGTGACACTGAAACACCAATCATGTAAAGAAACTTTTCTTCGTTACATCTATTGGAATGGTTTACACATGAAAGAAAACGACACGTACATCCTGAGCATTGATAATATCATCACGTTTAATGAGGAAAACCATTGTATTCAAGTCCGTTTTTCGTGCCCAGATAGATATAACCAGATCTTTATAAGATTACCAAAGACAGCAGTAGTTTATTTAGAAACCGCAATAGCAGTAGAAGTGACACTTGTGAACGGTTTCATGTTATATATATTTCTACGAAAGGAGAATCGAACACCCGTCACTTTACTCCTTTGAGCTCTGGCTATATCTGATACTACTGCCGCAATCCTTATGACAATTCTAAAATGTATCGCCTATCAGATATATGGTCACCAGATTTATTACAGAGAAATAATGCCAAATTGGTTCATTTTTGACTATCCACAATGTATTATGTATTTATTACTTGATGACTTGAAGTATACCTTCCACTTTGTATCAGTTTTAATAACAACACTCTTATGTCTACAGAAAACTGCTGCTCTTCCATTTCCAATGTGGAGCAAACGCCATTCGAGAAATACTGCGAGTGTAGTATGTTCAGTTTGTATAGTTATCTTTTGTTTTTGGTATTTTTACCCTATTCTGTATAGTTCATTTTTAATAGAAGAGATTCAAGGCAGTTGTTGTCGTAAATCGTCAGTTATTTTTCCTGAAATATACACTTACTTGTATACAATAGTTTACGGGTGTTCCATTCTAGCATGTTTAATTGTAATCGTCTTTAAAGTTTATATGGTATGCAAGTTAACAATTTTTAGAAGAAATCTTCCATGGTCTGATAGTTTGGCTGTTCAGAAAAGAAACCGAATTTCAGCATTAACAGTAGTTTTCATTTGTATTATATTTGTTATATCAGAGTCGGTGTCTATTGTTGCATTTTCCTATTTTACACTGATAGTTTTTGACATTTACCGTGCATGGCCATTGTATTTCAATATCAAACAATACGTAGACCTCAGTGTTATAATTGGATTCTCTTTCAACTTTATAATTTATATTGTAGTGAGTAGAGAGTTTCGAAATAATTTGTGGATTACCATTACAAATTGTGTAAGAAGTTGCAAATGTTGGTAACGTGGATATTCTGATATTTCAGACCATTCGCCAATTTCTGCTTGTAATTCTTGTCCTCTAATGAGCCTCGTCATGGGTTTTTTGATTATGTGATTACTTGGCCGTTTTTATTGTGATTATTTGATTACCAGACCAATTATTTTATGATTATTTGATTATTTGATAATTTAGGACTGAATTTTTGATTATTTGATTATCTTGTTCCAAAAAATTAATTACTGATGATATTGGGGGAAAATATGATTATGTGATTACTTGGACATCCATGATGAATAGATTAATAAACATGGAGCCAGATCGTTTTTACAGGAAAATACTTATATGGGCAGATGAGGTCAGTCTGAAACATATTTTTTTTTTAAATTGAAATTTGATGGTTAAAAGTTAACTGGATTTAAGTAGATTGATTTTGGCAATACCAACACTTATGTTAATAACAATCTGCTTGATTATACAGTCATGTTAGGAATGTTTGATAGATATATTGTTGAATGGAAACGCATTATTAAATCTTTCAGGCAGGGAAGTGGGCGAAACAAGTTGAGAACATATACCATTTTTAAGCAGGATTATGTTGTAAAAACTACCGTAAACTGTTGAAGCCTTTTAGTGAAAGAATTGCATTTGTAAAATTTAGATGTGGGTAGCTCCCATTAGGCTGGAAACTGGGAGATATGAAAATTGGAGAGATGTTTTGTTTTAAACGTTACTGAATGTACTATTTTCATGCAAGTCGGGAGAACACTTTTTTGGCAGTTAATGAGCTGTATATTTTTAATTCGCCGTTTCAGAATCTAATGCATCCTGGGTAATATTTTCAAAAGCGTACACCAAAGCGTTTTGATTGGTTTAAAACGTTATAAACAATGGAAATTCAACCAATGACGTAACGTTATTTTCACTTTGGGGTACGAACAATGAAATTACCCATGATGCTTTAGATTCTGAAACGGCCAATTGATCATAACAAAGAGTTAAATATTTTAAAAATTTATTGTGTTGTTTTTGGAGAAATTAATCTTTACTAAAGAGTATGGGTTGCAGTCGGACAAGTCTAACTTAAGTGCTACCTTAATACAGTTTTAATTTCAATATAATGTTAGTTTACATTTTCGTGTATATAATGATCTTTTTACTGAATCTCTTAAAATTGATGAACATCTATAGATTATAAAAAAATGGTAATTTTATTTCGGAATCAAAATATTATTAAATTATGTAACAAAACCTGTAATTTTGATTTGAAAAGATGCCGAGAAGTTTTTAATTTTAAATACTAAGTATTAAGTAATATAACAATTATCCTGTATATTTTTACCATTCATGTTCACCATTCATGTTCAATATTTATTAATGTATATACATGTTGTTTAAGTTGTAATTGTCCCTCATAACTTTATACCTGAGGATATAGTGATCTTAGTAGTCAGTGCGTCGGTATTAGTAAAAATTATAACAGTTTTCTCGTTTATTATCCGTTGAAAAACTAAGGTAAGATTTTCGGTTACAGGGAGAGTCAGAACAGCCATTCCACAAACGAATGAACGGCCATCGAAGCGACTATGAATGCAAACCAGACCTTCCTCTCAGTCGACATTTAAGATACCCTGCAAAAGGGGGGGGGGTTGGGTTTGGGGGGGGGTTGGGGGGGGGGTTGAGTGTGTGTTTGAGATTGGGAGGTACTCGTGTAGCAAAGAGCTTTTAATGACTCAATGGTGCTTCTCATTTAATATGTGGTTTATTTCGAACGCTAATTTATTTGAAGCAATATTTCAAATCATTTATTTTTTGTTAAAAATTATGGACTACGACCAAGAATGGCGATGACCCTAATGTCCAGATTATCTCCAATTATATGAGAAAACGAAAAATTCCCGATAAGAAAAACTATACTCAACAGAGTTGGAAACAGACATGTTTCCCAAAGAAATAGAGGTCATTAGAGGTACTATTTAACGCGTTGTCATTTTGCAGGCGTAGTTACATTCCACACTGGCAATCTTCAACTTTTTTGAAAAAATCCACGTTATTTAATTTTCAGCTGTCAATTTTTTTTCTTTAAAAATGGTCGCGAAAATACGCAAACATTCAAAGTGCAAGGAATCCAACGAAATTTAATATCTGTCTTCGGAATTGAATTTTGGGAAATTTTTAATAAGTGAAAACTCCACAAACTTCTCATATTTTGAAACATCTTTAAAACATTCCCCAGATATTTTACTTACTAATTGTGGATGAACTCGCCTTTATGGGTGTATTTTTTTTTATAGTTGAATAAACATTTGGCTTATATCACATGTTTTGCTTTTTGCAGATATATATATATATATATTAATTATGTGTTTCTGAACCTCACAAAACTGTGTAAAAATTGCTTAAATGTTAGTTTAACACACTATATATTACCTTATATGTGATTTACATTATGTTTGTTACAACTTTATTAATATTTTTTTAAAATAAAATCGTGAATATTCTAATTGTTATTACTTGTTTCAAAACATTTTACTCCATTGAAAAGAGGTTATCGTCAGTATCGTCGAGAATTTTAAGTCAATTTCTGTGCACCTGTAGAAAACACCCATCGGTCACCATATTAAACATAATACAGAGTGTTATTCAATTATACTTACTTAACTTACCGTTGGCGTGTAGGGCAGTAACGAAGATTTTCCAATTTTGTAAGTCGTTGGCAGTTCTCTGTAGTGTGCCCCATGTCTGTTGATATGTATTAGCCTCTGCCTCTACAGTTCTTCTGCATGTCATTTTGGGTCTTCCACTCTTTCTTTTACCTTCTGGGTTCCAATGGAGTGCTGTCGTTGTGATATCCTCCTGCTCTTTCCGTAGGACATGCCCAATCCACCTCCAGCGATTTCTCATTATAGTTGTGGCTATATCTTGTTGTTAGCCTCTGATGAGAAGGTTCTCGTTTGATTTTTTTGTGGCCAAAAGATTCGCAGAATCATTTTCAGACTTTTAGTATGGAATACTGACAGCTTATTTTGGTCATGTTCTGTCATCCTCCATCCTCTAACATTCTGAACCATACAAAAGTATAGGCAAGACACAGCTGCTGTAAAGTTTAAGGTTGGTCCGGATGGTATATTGATCAGATCTCCATACAGCCCATAGGTTGTAAAGAACGGACCTTGCCTTTGATAGTCAAGTGCTGCCAAGGTATGTAAAGGTGTGTGGTAATGTTTTTCCATCCAGTAATACTGACCCTGGGTTGTTTACATTTAGTGTCATGACTTCAGTCTTCTTTATGTTGATTTTCAGCCCCATCTGTCCTAAATATTTTTGTAGACATTAATGCTAAGCCGTCAAAATGTAGGTCTTCCAAAGTGTTGAAAGTGCCCCATCTTATGCCCCTTGGTGTATTACCAGTTGTTTGTCTCATTATCCAGTCTATGACTATAATGAAGAGTGTTGATGACATGACACACCCTTGTCTTACGCCTAATTTTACTTGGAAGTATATATCACTATATCAAACCCTGCACCGGAATCTCTTGTAGAATGCTTTTATGAGGTTAATAAGATGTTGTGGAATGCCATATAATCGCAATATTTTCCAAAGACTTTCCCTGTGGATGCTGTCAAACGCTTTCTCGAAGTCGACAAAGTTTATATATAGCTGCGTTGCCATTCTGTGCATTGTTCTATAATATTTCTTAATGTGAATATTTGGTCGATGCAACCTGTCCCCAGTCGAAAAACTGCTTGTTCTTTTCGCAGTAGATCATCAATGGAGTTTGCAATTCGTTTTATTATGATTGTTGTCATGAACTTACTTGGGATGGAAAGTAGTGTAATGCCACGCCAGTTGTTACTATCATTAAGTGCTCCCTTTTTTGGTATTTTGATTATAGTGCCATAATCCAGATGCATGGTATCTGTACTTTATTCCAGATAAAATTGAGAAAGGAAATGGTGAATGTGTCAAAGCGACAACAACCCGACCATAGAGCAGCCGAAGGCCACCAATGGGTCTTCAATGTAGCGAGAATTCCCGCACCCGTAGGTGTCCTTCAGCTGGCCCCTAAAAAATATGTATACTAGTACAGTGATAATGGACGTCATACTAAACTCCGAATTATACACAAGAAACTAAAATTAAAAACCATACAAGACTAACAAAGGCCAAGATGTTATAAAGCAGGATGGCAGATAAGCCTGGGTCTATTTTAAAAAGTTCAGTATTCAGATTGTCGTTTCCAGGTGGTATTTCCATTTTTGTTAGGGGTTTTAATTGCAGATATTATCTCCTGCATTTCTGGTGGTTCTATGCTGATTTCTAGTTCGTTGTTATTTTCGGCTATAATAGGGAGTTCTGATGGAGTTGGTATATAATTTTGGTGATTGCATATAGATTGTCTTGCTCGCGTTTGTTTGCTGCTTCTTCTGCCTTTTCAACTAGACTATCCATGTATGCTCTCTTGTCATTTTCGTACCATTTTATTCCCATTTATATGTATTTGACTATATTCAAGTTGGTATTTTTCCGTAAGACGTTGTGATTTTGCCTCGTTGGATTTTTTCTTTGCATTTCTCCTGATAATAATATTGTCCCATGTTCTAGGTGTGATCCAATCGTTATGTTTCTGTTTTTCTTTAAATCCAATAGATTCTTCTGCACTTTTAGTAAATATCTCAGAGATTTCCCCCCATTTATCATCAAGTATTTCTGTGTCTTCTTCATCATTCAAGTTTTTAAAAAATCTGTATATATTTCTTAGCAAGGTTTTATATTCTTTTCTTACGTTGGTTTCTTTCAACTTTTCAATGTCAAACTGCTTCTAAGATCTTGTGTTCTTTCCATTAGCCCTGAATTTGAGTTTAATGTCAGCTGTTACAAAATGGTGATCACTTCCAACATCAGCTCCTCTCTTGAATTTAACATCCAACAGGGATCGTTTCCACATTCCATTTATCATGATGTGATCTATTTGGTTCTTCTCTAGTTGGTTAAGTTAGCACCATGTCAATTTATGAATGTTTCGATGAGGAAAAATGGTCCCTCCTATTACATAGTTGTTAGTGGTACATAGTTCTGATAGTCTTTCCCCATTCTCATTCATATTTCCACATCCATGATTTCCCAAAGCTCTTTCAAAGTGGGTGTTACTTGATCCAACTTTTGCAATCATATCTCCCATGATGATTTTGAGTCATGTTTTGGGGTTTTGTCTATTTCCTGTTGGAGTTGTTCATAAAATGCGTCTTTGTTCTCCTCGCTGGAATCATTTGTTGGAGCGTAACATTGCAGTATAGTCAAGTTGACTTGTTTCCCTTTTACCCTTTCCATAATCAGCCTTCTATTTATTGGTTTCCATTCCATTAGATATTTCGCCATTTCTTTCTTCAAAATAATAACTACCCCTTCATGATGTTGCCCATCAACTCTTCCAGGGTAGAGTGTAGCTTCTCCAGTTTGTGTTTTTATTCTCCCAGTGTCTTACCTTCTGCTTTCACTTATGCCTAAACTATGAAGTTTGTAACGTCGCATTTCAGATTTATTTCTGCAAGTTTTCCAGCAGAGAACATTGTACGGACATTCCAGAACCCAATTCTAGTTTTAGTTTTGGCTGTGTTAAGGGGCTTCAGATTCTTGTCGGTAGTTTCCTCTCGGCTTTCACTGCCAACAGTAATACTTCTCCACTGTTGCTTTGGAGGCTCTTCTCCACAATTGAGACAAATTCTTCGTTACTGTTTCTGTAACATATTTTTTTTTACGAGTTATGGTTGTAAGCCTTAAACTCAACCTCTTTACGTGAAGGATCGGGTTTTTCTGTCAGGATATTCCGTACCTTAGACGATTGCTGTTAGTGAGCTAACGAGCTCCATCTACCCAGATTTTCTGTCTGGATTTACTTCCATAGCCTTTGCTTTTTACTAGGTCATCCACAAGGCAGTGAAGCTCTTTATCCCATAGCTGGGGGCTAGGTTTAAAGGCATCAGGGCGTGTCCACGCACCGGTTGGCCTGCATGCTGTGCATCTAGGGGTATAGTCTCCTTCGATACCCTGTGGTTCTGCCTGGGATCGTCTGATGCTCACTTTACGTCTGCCAACTCGAGAAGGATTCCATCATCGGTATAAAGACATCATTCGTAAATATAGCTCAACATGCAGACTTCTAATACGTTCAGGTATTTCACATCCAATTTTTTATGGAAATATTCTTTATAAAGCACAAAGGTGTCAGTATTCACCTCAGAAACTTACAAAACCTTTGAATAGACTTATTAAGAAGGGATATAATTACGATACTGTTGTCAAGTCATTAAAGATTGCATATTTTGGCGTTAGTATTGAGTCACTGATAAGGTCTTTGCATCGGAACTAAACACATTTAGTCTAAAAACAGTTGTTGGCATGACACGGGTTATGTTCTTCTCATATATGTTATGATGGTATGATACTAAACCCCTAACGGGAAGGATTGTGCCTGATGTTCATATGATGAAATCATAATCTTTCAGTCAGTTTAATTGAAGTCTGGAGCTGGCATGTCAGTTAACTGCTAGTAGTCTGTTGTTATTTATGTATTATTGTCATTTTGTTTATTTTCTTTGGTTACATTTTCTGACATCAGACTCGGACTTCTCTTGAACTGAATTTTAATGTGCGTATTGTTATGCGTTTACTTTTCTACATTGGTTAGAGGTATAGGGGGAGGGTTGAGATCTCACAAACATGTTTAACCCCGCCGCATTTTTGCACCTGTCCCAAGTCAGGAGCCTCTGGCCTTTGTTAGTCTTGTATTATTTTAATTTTAGTTTCTTGTGTACAATTTGGAAATTAGTATGGCGTTCATTATCACTGGACTAGTATATATTTGTTTAGGGGCCAGCTGAAGGACGCCTCCGGGTGCGGGAATTTCTCGCTACATTGAAGACCTGTTGGTGACCCTCTGCTGTTGTTTTTTTATTTGGTCGGGTTGTTGTCTCTTTGACACATTCCCCATTTCCATTCTCAATTTTATCATATCTGGCCAAATTGATCTTACTGCATGAGAGGCTGTAACTGACAGGGAAGACTAACGCACTCGGCTTCCCTTTCACAGCAAGCTGATATCCAGTGGTGAGGCTGAAAGCGAACGTGACAAGCACAAACACAGCATCAACACACTGTACCTATCATAAAATCATTCCAGCAGACTACCTCCAATTGTAATATTATTATTGCAAATAAGCCAGAAGTAAAGAACGAGTTTTTGCATGTGATTGGTTTTCTCAATTGTGTCAGATATTCTAAGAATAACCACGCAGTATCACTTTTCTATCTTGTGTTCTTCCTTTAAATATGCATGCGACATGACCAAGTATTATCTGGGTCAATATCCCTAATGCGCCTCAAAATGAGGAACTCAAAAGTTGTTTGTAAACAAAAAATCTGTGTGTAGTGATATTCGGCACGATTCTATGATAAACAAGTGACTGAGCTTAACCATTTGTGTTGATTTAGAAAATAGGGGAACATATAATAAATGTGTAACTATGCAGCTATTAAATGTGTTCAAAGTATTAAATTTTCAAAGAACTCATTGTGTTAAAAAAGGGATTTTTTTACCACGAGGAGCCGCATCAGGAAAGGATTCTCGGGTTTGCAAATTTACGGAAACAGTAATCTCACTTCGTTCCCCGAAAATTTAACCACATATGTGAACATGTCTCATCTTCGAAACGTGCATCATACATATCCAATTTAACGATATTGACTGAGCAACTGAAGAAATCGTTACCATTACCGCCTATGGAGAAACAATTGCAAACATTACCCATCTAACATATAAAAAGACCTCACATCTTTGTCCTTTTTGAAAAAAGTACTAGTAGATACGTTTTCTTTGTCACGTTTTTTTGGCAAGAATATTTGACTTTAATGTTCCAGCAGGCGCTGTTGGTCACATCTCAAATTTTTATAATGTTAATTGGACGATTGAATCACAGCCGATGTTAGGTGCTATCCATAATGTTATTAAAGAATCATCATAGAAGATAAACATTAGGCTTACACTCAAATGTGGTAAAAAAAAGTCAACTTTGATGAGAGCCAGACGAGAAAAATTGATGATACAAAACCAGGAATCATAACAAATGAATCAGTTGAGAACTGGTGGCAAGGTGGAGATAATTTTGATATTTGGAGGACAAGACCGAAGCTTGCACGCCCAAAAACACCACCACAATATGACGATAAGAAACAAAAGGGTCATGCTAATGTTGTAGAACTGCATATTGACCAATTGGGAAAATCTATCGAATATCGATAACAACAATGGAACAAACAAAAACCTTCCAACTGAAATCTTTAAAGAATGTGCTCTCAAAAGATCTGCTAGTATGGAATCTGTTTTCAAAGGAGATGGTACAAAAATGCGTCCAAATTTTTTATATGGCGGATGGGCGACGAATGTGTTTCCTTAGAAAATTATATAAATATGTATACCATAAATCCAGTAGAATTGTACGAAGCTGTTAAAAAATGGGCTACTGAAGAAGAGAAAGAAGAAGACTATAAGGAAAATGTGCTAGTAGTGTATGCTGTAATCAAAGCTAATATAATCGGTATCGATAAAACTAAAATTAAGTCAAATTTGAGAATTTTGGATAATATAATATGAGAAGAAAAAGAAAAGACAAAATCAGACGGAGGATATAGATGGTACCCTTGACGCAAAAATATCTGAAGAGGAAAAGATAGTTTTGCCACCAGTCCAAACTGGGAATTTTAATGAGGAAATAGACGGTACAGATAAAGTCAATTATAAGAAAAAAAATAATACAAGTTTTGAAATAATTTTTGAAAAACCAAAGAAACGAATGTCTAAACCCAAACTCTCCTCCGAAAAAAGAAGATATCAAACTTGAGGAAAAGGAAAGTATCAGTTTTGACATTATGTTTGAAACTCCAAAGAAACAAAGGTCTAAACCGAAGCTCACTTCTTGTAAAACAAAAGCACAGTTTTAATCGAAACCTTCCAATGATGGAAAGAAAGATAAAAATCACGGACAAGAACACAAAGAGGAGAACCAAACAACTGCTGACAGTAAGATTTCCGTTGAACATCTTGATGGTGCACACAAAGAAGAGCAGGTATTGAAGAAAAATGTCTTTTCGATAGTCCCAAGAATCTGAAGTCTAGACCAAAGCTGGGCTTTTACGATAGAAAGCAGGAAAACGCAACAATAAACAGCATTGGTGATATAACGAGGTCCAAACAGAAAAGAAGCATGGAACATCGCATATAGTACCTAGTAAAACAACTGAGGTAAAACTATCAAAAGGAGGAAAACTCGGACGAAAGTTTACAAATGACGTCAAAAGGAAACCTGACAATGAAATTAGGTTTAGATTCTCATTCCTTCATGGTACTACTTTTATCTCCAGCAGAATTCCTGTGATGGTTTAGAGATGATAGGAGATTGCCTAGAAAAAGAGAGATAGGTACAAAATTGCCAAGAATCCTGAGAAAATCTAGAATACCGGTTGTGTTTGGAATACTCAAAACAGTGTAAGATGTGAAGAAAAGCGAACAATAGAAGAAACTAGACACTTACTTGCACCGTTAAGCAGAATTCCAAACGCGAAAAATAAGATACCTAGTGACTGCATTATACACAGACTCGATCCGAACGAACATTTACCCCAAATATATCAGAGCTTTTCAAAGAGAGAAGATCAAGAGTTCAGAAGCAAATTAAAACCCCTTTTCTCCTATTCCCGTGACAATAAGCAAGAAAATGGATCGAACTTTTCCAGGGCTAGCACCAGAATTCCTGCAGTTACCGCCCATAACTACTAAAAATGCGATGGCAAATATGATCCATTCTTTATCAACCTCTGGATTAACTCGTCTTACGCAAGGAGTAAATGCATCCATAGATGAAAATAGAATAAAATCACCTTCCGGTATGGACAAGTTACCACCAATAGTCAACAAGTGGGACACTAAAGAAACCGACCCTTGTCAGCATCTGGATTCAGAAAACTTCCGCCAATAAATAGCACAAGCAAAACAACAATGGATCGTCCGATGTCGTATTTTCGGTTATCGGCTTTGTGTATTGCAAAGGAGAACAAAACACCCAGTTTCTGCCTCTGGATCACCAAGACTTCCACCAATTATAGATGAAAATACATTAGAAATGTGTCGGCCTACGTCATCATTATCTGGGAATTCGCTACTTCCACCTATACTAAGTCATAAGCGAGACTCAATTGAAGATGAAAACATGTCAGTTGAAGGATCAAGCCGAGAAGAATACAATTTAACACCAAACAGGGCAGAACAGTTATGACGTTTTTGTTTTTGTTTTATAATTTGAAATAAAGATTATTTTTTTATATACCGGGTAGCGTTTTTATATGTGAAAATTAAAAAGAAAATGTAGTTTGGAAAACTAACAGAGACGTTTAAAAAATTTAAAAAGACAGGTGTTATTGGAACTAAAATTGGTATTTTGGTATCAAATCTGACGGTTTTGGAAGAATCTATAAAATATTTCGGGATGCAATGAACAACAAAGAAGCTAAATTCATTCAAGTATGGACATCACAATATAGCAACTAATTACATAACAATTAATGATGCAATTATTATGTCATAATGAAATTATCACAATTTGAAAGATTAATCCTTCTTCTTTCTTTTGGTAACTCATTTATAAAATTTAAAGAAGGATGAGTGGAATTACATCAGTTTAAAGATGTCTGATTTGGGATGAAAAATCTTTGTATTGTGCTACCTCAAATTATAATCCTGGTACCTTTGATAACTATTATCACTTTCACATTGAGAACCGGTCACAACTTTGTCGGAAACTGATAGTGTGTCAGCTCTTCAGTCCAATTTGAAGACATTCAAACAAAAGTCAAGGCCGGTAAAAAACAACCAATAAAAGAGCTATGGCGAATATTTATGATATGGTTAATTCCTAGCTTATGAAGACACCGTGTTGTTCAATCGATCCCGGACTGTCTTTTTTTAGATGATCATCTGTACTCGGGTGTATTAACAATAGAACAAGGTAAATTAACATAATTATGATTCAATAAAATAAAATGTGTTATTTTTAATAGAATCTTCACCCTACACCCTCTTACCTCAGTAATAACAGAGGTAAAGCTACGCCACTGCGGTCAAATACATAAAGAAGCCCTCATTTATCCGACAGTGGGCTCGATAGACATCTTAGCTAGCCAAGGTTAACGATGCAGTCTCCCCCTCTGGACTGGATCGCAACCCTTGGCTAGCGAATATGGAAAGACAGTACACAAGAAAATTGGAAAATACACTTTATTTTTATTTTCAACCGACAACTAAGATGCGAAGACAATGAACAGACGTTGTAAATACAGTTTGCTGGTATATGTGCATGTCGTCTTAACTGGAACGGGAAATAAATTTCCAGCCAATTTTGAAATTTTCAAAGTGACGTGAGGAGATCTATAATGATCCTTTAATAACGTTATAGAAAGCATCTTCCATTGGCTGTGATTCAATCGTCCAATTGACAAATAAAAAATCTGAGATGTGACCTGCGGGAACATTGAAGGACAATATTCTTGTCAAAAAACGTGACAAAGAAAATGTAAATACAGTACTTTTTTCGAATAAGTCAAGGCTGTGAGGTCTTTTTAGAGAATACTTGGTCATGTTTCATGAATATTTAAAGCCCGAGGCGTAGCCCAACAGAACAGTAGATAGAATTGTGTTACTGCACGGTTATTTTTAGAATATCTTACACAATCGAGACAATCAATCACATGAACTCTTGGTTTACTTATTGCTTATTTGCAATAATAATATAACAATTGTAGGTAGGCTATGATTGGACAAAAATGTATAATATGTTTAATATTATGGCCGATGTGCGTTTTTTATAGGTGCACAGAAATTGACTTAAAATTCTCGACGATACCCAAGACTTTAAACCACTTTTTAAAGTCAAGTAAAAACAATGATCAAATTCACGATTTTATTTAAAAAAAAATATTAATAAATTTGTAACAAACATAATGTAAATTACATATAAGGTAATAATAGATATGTAAAACTGACATTTCGCAATTTTCACACATTTTTGTGAAGCACAGAAACAATATAATTGATATATATGCAAAAAGAAACACATGTGATATAAGCGAAATATTAAAGTTGAGTGCCTACTGAAATACATTCAATCAAATAACAATGTATTAAACTGTAATTTATGAGTTTTATATCATGCGAACTAACGATGTTTATTCAACTGTTTATTCAACTATAAACAAAAAAGACCCAAAAGGGCGAGCTCATCGCTCTCCCACTATTAGTAAGTAAAACATTTGGGAAAAGTTTTAAATATATTCTAAAATATGAGAAGTTTGTGGAGTTGTCACATATTCAACATTTCCCAAAATGCAATTTTGAAGACGCACACTATATATGTTTCCATGTTATCAAAATTTCTACATTTTTGCAAGATCTCCCTCACTTAAAAGAAGAAAAAGCACTTTATTTATTTTGTGCGTGCGGAACGCTCAAAATTAAAAAGGTAAGAATGTATCAGACCAAAACACATGACGAGCGATATGACCAAAACACACGACGAGCGATATGACCACAACACACGACGAGCGATATGACCAAAACACACGACGAGCGATATGACCAAAACACACGACGAGCGATATGACCAAAACACATGACGAGCGATATGACCAAAAACACATGACGAGCGATATAACCAAAACACATGACGAGCGATATGACCAAAACACATGACGAGCGATATGACCAAAACACATGACGAGTGATATGACCAAACGATACCTAAACACTAGGCAAAATCATATGAAGTCAACCTTACATAAGGAAGTTAGAACTTATGTTTCTTCAAAATTAACATTTTACAAACGACCAGTAGAATGCGTGCAAATTAAGTTTGCATCAACACTGTAAATTTCGACGATTTCAAACGCTCAAATGAATCGGTCGTAGTCCACGATTTTAATACGAGTTATCTCCCTGTGACCGCAAACCTTACCCTAATTTATCAACTGAGAATAAACGAGAAGTTTGATATAAATCATGCTAATAATGAAATTACAGGTTTTGTCACATTATTTAATAATATTTTGATTCAGAAATAAAACTACCATTTTTTTACAGTCTGTAAATGTTCATCAATTTTAAGAGATTCAGTACAAACAGATCATTATAAACGGGACAATGTAAAATAACATTATATTGATCTTAAAACATTATTAAGGTAGCACTTAAGTAAGACTTGTCTGACTCCAACCAACAGTCTTTAAACATGTTAAAGATTAATTTCTCAAAAAAAACCAAAAAAAACTCAATAAATTTAAAATCTGACATATTACTCTTTTTTCTTTTTTTTCTTGGTATGATCAATTAAAAAATACAGCTCATTTACTACAAAAAAAAGTGATCTCCCGACTTGTATGACAATAGCACATTCAGTAACGTTTAAAAAAATCTCTCTTTGGCATATTTTTATACCTCCCAGTTTCCAGCCTAAAAGGTGCCAACCCACATCTAAATTTTGCAAATGCACTCCTTTCACTAAAAGGCATCAACAGTTTACAGTAGTTTTGAACAAAGTAATCTTGCTTAACATATATATGTTCTCAACTTATTTCGCCTATTTCCCTGCCTGAAAGAGTTGGTAATGCGTTTCCATTCAACAATATATTTATCAAACATTCCTAACATGACTGTAGCATAAAAAAGTTTTTTTGACAATTTCATGTTTCAGACTGACTTCATCTACCCATATAATTATTTTCCGGTTAATACGATCTGGCTCCATGTTTAGAAATCTATTCCAGTTTTTCGCAATTACTTTCCATTGTGAATTATTAATTGGAACCCACCCCATGTGTCCCTTGACAACTGGATTGGGTGTGTATTTTCCTACAACAAAGATGAATATGCTTGCAGACCCAAATCGCGGCACCGTTTTCACTAATAAGACTTTTAAGTGAATCAAATGTGTTTTATGGACTACATATGACATGCCACCAATAGCTTTACACTTAGCTATTACCAGACCTAAAGCTCTGTTTGCTGAATTGGCAACTGCCTTTACAGTAATACTTAAGTCAAAAAATTAATTTATAATAAGGTCGAGATAAGTATATGCACTGCTACTAGCAATATTCACATCTCCACACTTAAATTCTGGACTTGTTCGTTAAAATGAGATCGGTCTGAAATAGATATTACTCTTACATGCATTAATAGTAATTTTATTGTCAGTGCGCCAATGATATAACTCATCTAAGAGGTTTCGTAACTCATTTGTCAGAATTTGCAGTACAATATCATCAGCTTGAGTATGTTTGCCAGATTTTCGAAATCCTCTGGTTTTATCCATGAATTGCCATTAAAATATATTGCCCGCTAACCCCTACTTCTATTTTCATAATTTTATTACATATAGTTTGAAAAGCCATATTTGAAAATCTTATAAAATCCTTGTTATTTTTTCATAGCTTTTGAAACAAAAATGCGGCCAAAGTATGAAAATCTAGAGAGAATCATTTTCCGCCAAATTTTCAATGGCATATATCTCGAAAACAAGCACACGAACCTTTCAATTTTTCTGCTTTTTTAGTTCCTTTATTTATATACTATCATTCTAGACCGGTCTTTTAAAACAGAGTAGTGATAATCCAAATAGTAAAGTTGACAGTAAAGCAATCAGCGTTGAAACTATTAACTATGATCTAGTACATGACCCATTACTAAAGGGACGTTTAAATAGCCATACACATTTTGACATCAACCTCCAGAGATTTTATTTTTTCCCATATATATCCTATTAATCGTATCATATGCCTTCTTGGGATCAATAAATACACAAAAGGTTGATTTTCGTATTTTTTTACGAACATCTACTAAATTAGTAAGTGAAGAAATTTGGTTTATGGAACTCCTTCCCTTTCGGAAGCCTTTTTGATCATCAACTAATGAAGTAATTATTCTCCATAAATTTTCTGCACAACACAAATCATTATAAAACGGACTTAAATTATCAGTTCAACAAGTGCTATTAAATGATTTGTTTTTATTATTAATTTCGTGAGTCATTAGAGAGGCCCCTCATGGGGGTGTCCAAGTTATCACTTAATCACAATTTTTTTGCCAATATAATCACATTATCATAAATTATATTTTTAAACAAGATAATCAAATAATCAAAAATTCAGTCCTAAATTATCAAATAATCAAATAATCATAAAATAATTGGTCTGGTAATCAAATAATCACAATAAAAAGGCCAAGTAATCACATAATCAAAAAACCCATGACGAGGCTCATTAGAGGACAATAATTACAAGCAGAAATTGATGGATGGTCTGAAATACCAGAATATCCACGTCACCAACATTTGCAACGTCTTACAAAATTTGTAACGGTCATCCACAATTTATTTCGAAACTCTCTACTCATTACAATATAAATTATAAAGTTGAAAGAGAATCCAATTATTAGACTGAGATCTCTATATTGTACGATATTTTCATACAATGGCCATGTATTGATTATAGCAAAACTGTTCAATGTATAAAGTAAAATTATTACAATAAACATTGACTCTGATAAAACAAATATAATACAAATGAAAACTACTGTTAATGCTGAAATTCGGTTTCTTTTCTGAACAGCTAAACTATCAGTCCATGGAAGATTTCTTCTACAAATTGTTAACTTGCATCCTATGTAAACTGTACAGACGATTACAATTAAACATGCTAGAATAGAACACCCGTTAACTATTGTATAAAAGTAAGTGTATATTTCAGGAAAATTAACGGACAATTCTAAAATACAACAACTGCCTTGGATCTCTTCCATTAAAGATGGATGATGATACATAATAGGGGAAAAAATACCAAAACAAAAGATAACTATACAAACTGAACATACTACACTCGCAGTATTACTCAAATGGCGTTTGCTCCACATTGGAAATAGAAGAGCAGCAGTTTTCTGTAGACATAAAAATGTTGTTATTAAAACTGATACAAAGTGGAAGGTATACGCCAAGTCATTAAGGAATGAATACATAATACATTGTGGATAGTCAAAAATGTACCAATATGGCATTATTCCACTGTAATCAATCTGGTTACCATATATCTGAAAGGCAATAAATTTTGGAATTGTCATCAGGATTGCACCAGTAGCATCAGATATAGCCAGAGCTGAAAGGAGTAAAGTGACGGGTGTTCGATTATCCTTTTGTAGAAATATATATAACATGAAACCGTTTACAAGTGTCACTTCTACTGCTATTGCGGTTTCTAAATAAACTACTGCTGACTTTGGTAATCTTAAAATGATCTGGTTATATCCATCTGGGCACGGAAAACGGACGTGAATACAATTGTTTTCCTGATTAAACGTGATGATATCATCAATACTCAGGAGGTACGTGTCGTTTTCTCTCACATGTAAACCATTCCAATAGATATAGTGAAGAAATTTTCAGCATGATATATACATTTGTATATGATGTGTGCTTTGATAAAATACCTGTTTTTAAGTTATTTCTATCATCACTTATTTCTTTCAACGAAAATTCAACATTTAACAGATAAGTGAAATAAACATATTTCCAGCAGACTGTCTCATTCGTAAGGAAATGATAGATGTCCGCATTTGTTAATAGATGGTTTTCTGATTCCAAAAAAACATTGAATTGTACTGTGCAATGGTCAAACCAATCGGTAAAATATATCTGTACATTGGAAAAGTGTGGAAAAACGTCTTTGATGTAGCTAACATTGTAGGCCAGGGAAGAGTCACAAAACATGTTTTGAATGAATGTTCCATCCGGGCATTTTGTTAGAAAGTCTTGTAAATATGCTAAATCTATAGTTGTTTCGAACATATGTAACGCGAGGCTAACACAATTCTTACTGATGGTAAGTGAAAGATAGTTGAAGTCATCAAACAATATCAGAATCGACTGACCTGATTTATTGACAGGGTACGCCATTCCCGAAGCTGACGGCAGTACATTATCCGTCAAATCAATAATTCCGCATTTCATCCGATTAGTATATTCTGAAATAGAGAAAAAGTGTTCCATGATACCATGCAAATATGTATAACAAATATCATAATACTTGATGGTATGAAAAAAAAACCAAATAAAAGAGTACTTGTTAAGCGACTGTGTGTTACTAATTTGATACTCTCTCTTGGCATCCAGACATATGATCTAACTTTTTGATAAACTAATCCTTTTTCTGTAGAATATTTTCTAGGCAGTACAGTTCTGTTCAACAAAGACACATATGATTGAGCTAAAAGACTTTTTTTACTAATTCTGACTCTTGGTCCCACTTTTCTATAGAATATAAAATTTAAATGATCAGTATTATTTATTATTTTTATTTCAGAAAGATTATTTGAATTGTGTAAAGTATGTTTTATTGCATTAATTATTGTTAGAAATATTTAAAAAAAAAAGTGATCCCATATCCCATTATAAAAATTACAAAGTAAATTTCATCAACCAGAACATATTTATATCAATTCAGTTTGGTTTCTAGGTGACATTTCTTAATTGTTATCAATTTTATGTCTTTAAATCTTTATCTCTATTCCTTCTCTGAAAGGTAGTAAAGTATCTGTTCTTAATATCATAATAACATACTTGTAAATGGAGTTTTATTCATTTTCTTCTTGATTTTAGTAAATTAAACTCCTTTTTATTCATTTTGCCGGGTTTTTAAAATTTTTTGACTGGTAATACAAAGGGAAATAACCTCGTGCTCAAATAAGCCAAAAAAAAACCCACCGCTTTGTGTTGAAAATAACTTGACGTTTGCGTATCGAAAACTCTATTGCATAGATTTCCATATCGAGTGTTTGCCTTAATGAGGTGCTTTATTTAATTTACATTCAGTCCATCATTTTTTGTTTCCTCGAAAATATTTAGATTTTTCGATCAGAAGACTCGACAATTTTCACACTAACTTCGAACGGACCGTGCGGGGCTATATATCTAGTCAAGGTCGTTAAAAACTCCCATCACATAACTCCCAAGTTTGAAGAAAAAATGAATAATTTTTGAAAAAAGGATTTTTGAGGTGATGTGTAAGTTTTGATCAATAAGTTTTGATCATGACAGTGGTATTTTCGTGAGTAAAAATGAGGTTTGTCTCACCCATAGATTTACTGAATGTTCACGGTCACGTGACTCTATAGTTGCTTATAGATGTGCGGTCAAACCGTGACCTGCTTTCCAACGGATATTGGGAAAAGGTGCGTTTTTCTAGTGATGTTGATCATTAGCTTGAAAAAAAGTACAAGGACTCCACATGTTTAAAATGAGATTTAACTTGATATTGTATGAAGAATATTTATTCCGATCTATATGAAGAAATCACCGATGAGATTTTTTTTTAATTTGGTGAATATACAGCGTAAAATACCATTTTTTTTAAATTCTAAAATCATGAAAATTAATGAAAATGAATTATTTCCGAAGAATGATTCAACACATTAAGAGTAAAAGATACATTAAAAATCTTTGTACAAAAATCCGAATGTGTCTATCTTTTAAAAGAATAAAAGTTAAGTATGAAATTGTCTGATAATAGGATAGAAATGTCCAAGAAAAAGAAATTTTAAGTAAATGTCTAAATTTTTTACCCTATTTACACATGTATCTCTAATTCAAGCACACGAAGGAATTTTTTATATCACATATTTGAATTGTCTAGGTGAAAAATAGCTTGTATGCAAAAACAATTTCTTAAAATAAATCACCATGGGATAAAAACCTTAATCGGAGGCCCTTAAATCGTTGGTACTCTATGAAAATATATTAGAATAAAATAGAAAAAAAATCAATGAAGGACTTGCTCTGTGGTAAATTAATAAATCATTGAATGATCTTCAAATATTACTTAAAATTACATGCAAATAATTGTACAAGGCCATTACAAATCTAGTATTTTAACAATTTCATTCGAAAGCACTACTAGAAAAGAAGTTAATTCAAAAGATATCAAGCTCAATGTTTCAATACAAACTAACATGTGATCAAAACGACAATCTACATTCAAAATATTACACAAATTACATTAAATTAAACCAATAAACGGTTTTGATCCTTAATATGCCACCCTGTAGCGTAAGAAAAACACAAGGAGTCCGAACAGCTGGCAAAAAGTCCCTAAACCTGACATGACTATATCCTTAAGAAAAATGTCAAAGAAACACACAGAAATGTATGCAGTCTCAAACACATCTTAAAAATTCTAAAGAACTTCTGGATAATTTTAAATCTCGGTCTTTTTCTGAAATTAGCACGGAAGCGTATTAGCGCCACACATTTTTTTTATTTTTCTTCCTATCTTTGCGTTATAACGGAAACCTTTGCATTATAACGCAAACATTTGCGTTGTAACGCAAACATTTGCGATATAACGCAAACCTTTGCGTTGTAACGCAAACCTTTTGCGTTAAACGCAAACATTTGCGAAATAACGCAAATCTTTTTGATATAACGCAAATATCTTGATTTCAATCATTCATTTAGTTTTGCATATTATATGTCCGTCTGTCATTCATTTCGTTTGTGATTCACTAGTAGATAAAAAAAGAAACATACATTCAAGACCAAATCATTATAATAAAATTGCATAGGAATAATGGAATACCTGAAGTGCAATTATACATAAATTAAGACTGATTTGTGCATCAGAAAAGTATATAATTTAACAAGAAAATAGATATAGTATAGTATATAACCCTATTTAAATTGAAAAATCAAAAATACTGTCATACAATTGTGAAACTTCCAAGTCAAATAGACAAAATGATCTTTCTGCTTTAAAATGAATTATTAAGGATGTACTAAGGTGAGGGTTTGGAAATTGGTGTCAAATGTTCGGACTCCTTGGTATTTTTCCATCAGTACTGGGTTAAATATTTTGCCCCATAACACCCATTTGTCTTTGTATAAAATACTTCAATAGCTCATAAAAGGCCATTTTCCAAAATTTGAGCAATTTCTTAATTTTTGTTCTTTCGATTTTAGACCCAAATAATACTAATGCAAATGTAAGGTTTAAGTCCAAGTCAGCCTTTTCCCGCTTTTTTTAAAACCTCAAATATCTCGAAAACGAGGTCCATGACCTAACCATATTTTTAGCTTATTTTGTTCCTTAACCGGTGCTCTTTCAAAATGAAGTATCAATTTTAATTTCTTGATTTTTAAAATTTCACATAAGTACATCCTTTATAAGATTTATTTTTATTTTGATGCAAGATCTTTTGATCTCAGAATATAATAAAGATTCTTTGATAGAAAGTCATTGAATTTTCATTTCAATATAGTGAAGTCTTTTTAAGATGCTTGGGGAGCAATTTGAATGGAGAGAACATAATTGTATTAATAAAACATCTTCATTATATACAATCATTTATTGCCAAAGAGTAGCTTGTTTGAATCTGACCAACTTTACATAGTTCTCAAACGAGAGCTTACTTTGGAATTATATTATATAAGGTTATAGCTATATTAGCCATGTTAGCAGGGTGGATTGTTTTCTTCGGTATAACCTCAATTTACTCAATTTTCTTTGTAATATATATACTAGTAGTAACAGTGATATCGTTTTTGGGGGCCTTTGTAGTTTGATATGTTCTAAATATTCAAGCATTTTACTTTGCAATGACTACAAAGATGATAAATTCTAATATATACAGCCTCCTCCATTAATAACTGCTGTTTCTTTTGAATCTTAAATAAGAAATAAGATAAAACAAATGTTTGCATTATAAGGAAGATAGGAAGAAAAATAGAAAAAAATGTGTGGCGCTAATACGCTTCCCTAAATTAGTTCTAACAAAACTTTTGATTTTTTAACCCTGTATACCACCATTCCCCATGTGAAATTATACTTTTTTGGAAAATACTTTGAACGACAAAATTATTTTATATTTCTTCCTGTGTGACGTTTACATTTTCTGACGCCAAACACACCAAGCAATTAATGTGGTTGTTAAATTTGATAGATGTGTTTTTTCACGCGTCATTGGAAATGTGATGGAATTTGATGCGACTGTCATACAAATAAGAGGTTTAGCTCTATACAACCAGGTTCAATCCACCATTTTCTACATTTGAAAAGTCATGTACCAAGTCAGGAATATGACAGTTGTCCCTTTGTTTGATATGTTTTATCAATTGATTTTGCCATTTGATTAGGGACTTTCCGTTTAGAATTTTCCTTGGAGTTCAGAATTTTTGTGATTTTACTTTTTATATTTGAAAAAAAAATATATGTCACTTGAGGTAGACAAGGAAATTAAATTATAAATAGATTTTTTTTCATCCTTTGCCAAATTTAGTATATTTATCATATTATTTTCAAAAATATGTTAAAAAGTAAGGGTCACGGAGCTTATTTCAAGCTACTGTTTGTACAAAGACATTATATTTTGTAAGAATTATACCTGGAAAAATAATGTGCATGATTAGAAAAAAATTAAACGATAGCGCTTTAAAATAAAACGAGAAACTAAGAAAATTTCCCGTGCATATAATAAATTCTACTTGACTAGCTAATATATAGTTATCAAATGCAACAGGATTATAATTTAGTACGCAAGACGCGCGTTTCGTCTACATTAGACTCATCAGTGACGCTCATATCAAAATATTTATAAAGCCAAACAAGTACAAAGTTGAAGAGCATAGAGGATCCAAAACTCCAAAAAGTTGTGCCAAAGTACTGTACATCAAAGCAATCGCAGTTTCTGAAGACGACGACAAACCCAGTGAGTACACTTACTATATTTAAGATCTTTTAAAAATGAGTCGCTAAGATTTTCTTATTCTTTTAATTGCTTCTAGTAAGTGATATATTAATAAACTCATCATAGATACCAGGACTAAATTTTGTATATACGCCAGACGCGTTAATTTGCAACTAGAACAGTCACAAACAGAGTACAAAATTTACGATATCATATATAGTTGCCAAGCGCAAAAATTCAAGCAGAAAAGTTTATGACGTCGTTATTGTCCAATGAAAAAAAAGTATGAAAAAATACGGGAAATATGTTGATAAAACTATAAACCGGGGTAATAGTTTTTGAAACTATTGACTGGCAAATAGTTTGTAGAATGAAATAGCACAATTATTTCATTACTTTTTGTATAGAAAAAACAAACTGAGGTATAATAAAAAAAATCTATTTCAGACGGGTCAATATAACTCACAATACGTCAACACAGTGCAATCAAAAGAGTGTTAAAATTCCATCTATGGGAGAATGAAAAATAAAAATATTTGCATTATATTTAAGATTTGAACATCTGTGATCGTCCTTGCTTTTGAATAAACTAACAAACAGCAAAGGATCGAAGAAACTATAACAAGAGGGAAACAGAAGAAGCTCATAGCTGGCTCCCATTCTGAGAAAAAGGTAAACAGAAGAAGCTCATAGCTGGCTCCCGTTCTGAGAAAAAGGGAAACGGAAGAAGCGCATAGCATGCTCCCGTTCTAAGAAAGAGAGAAACAGCAGAAGCGCATAGCTTGCTCCCGTTCTAAGAAAATGGGAAACAGAAGAATTGCATAGCTTGCTCCCGTTTTAGGAAATAGGGAAACAGAAGAAGCGCATAGCTTGCTCCCGCTCTAAGAGAGAGGGAAACAGAAGAAGCACATAGCTGGCTCCAGTTCTAAGAAAGAGGGAAACAGAAGAAGCGCATAGCTTGCTCCCGTTCTGAAAAAGGTAAAACAGAAGAAGCGCATAGCTTGCTCCCGTTCTAAGAAAAAGGGAAACAGAAGAAGCGTATATCTTGCTACCGTTCTAAGAAAGAGGGAAACAGAAGAAGCGCATAGCTTGCCCCCGTTCTAAGAATCGTCGTAGGACAAGTACTTTATATTTATTTTCGTTATTTAGAATTATGTGAAACACACATTTATGTTCTTAGAATATTGATATTTGAATATTTTTTTATACCAAGTATGACAGAGTTAATTTGTATTCTGATGATTAATTTGACAAGGTTTCTTTGAATTTTTATAGAAGTCTTTGAATATAATTACTGCAAAATAAGTCGTGCTGTTTCTGTTTCTTTTTTTCAAAAATGTGATGGGAAATATAAAGGATAACTGAACATCGTTTCAAAATACACAGTTTATTTGTACAATGCTTAGAAAGTCAGTCAAACAGATATCATGCAAAGCCTTGTCACCCATTTCTTCCTGTGTGGAGACGAATTAAATATAGTTTGTATTTTTAGATAATGTATGGTCGTTCTACTTATACTGAAACTTTTAAAACTGTTCCAAACGAATATTTTTCCAATAGGTAAAAACCATCATTTAAATTTAACGCGGGCGACGTCAGATTTTTACGGAAACCTGTATTTGTAATAAATGTCAATGATATAACTCCAAGAAAACGCTTCAACGTCAAACACAATGCATAATACCGTATGCATATCAACTCATAGTAGATACCAGGCTTAAGATTTGGTACACCAGACGCGCGTTTCGACAACGAAAGACTCATCAAGTAATAAAACACCAAATAAAGTAACTAAAGTTGAAGAGCAATGAAGGATCGAGATTTCGAAAGATTTTATCAAACACAGCTAAGGTACAGAAGTCTATCCGTTGTGTAAAAATCATAAGCATTTCGAAACAATCAAAGTTTAGTTACCAGTTATAATTATGACCATATCAATACCGAAGTGATGAAATGTCTGTATATAATGTTTATACGTTAAATGCAGTTTGACTACACAAAAAGTATATATAGAATAGCTCAACATTTTCTTGAAATATAAAGTTTATTTGTTTAAGGCTTAGAAACAAGTAGAATAAAAAAAGTGTAACAAAAATACCAAACTCCAAGGTAACAAAAATGGAAGTCCATATAAACAGACAAATCTTAACGATATCAGCCAACAGTGAAAAACAACTGTCATATTCCTGACGTGGTACAGAATGCAAGGCTGCACCAGGCTTTTCTATCCTGCACCCAGCTGACTCCAAATAAATTTCATATTTCGAGACAATGCATAGTTATTCTTTCATGCTGATACTCTAACAACGGTTCCAGATGAAATATTTTGAATTTGGAGCGGGCAACGTGAAAAATTATGCGAAACTGTAGTCGGTTTCACAAAAGACTTCAACTACTTAGTCGTAAATATTTAGTTATGCCGACTCCTTTATTATTCATTGATGTTATAAATTAAGCCATATACGATTAAACTCTGTGTATCACATATAAATATATATGGTCAATGCAATTTGACCGCAAAAAATTTGACTGCAAAAATAGCACAGTTGCAGAATAAAAAAAAGAAATATTCTTTAATCGATTTTTTTTTAAATTGAGTCCTAGAATAATCTGCGTAAATATGATGCATGATATGTTTTTTTATTTAATTGAGATGATAAAATTTTTATATTTTCACTAATCTGGTTTAATTCAATCAAATATTCGTGTGGGTGCGTGGGTGTTGCAGCCTGTAGCTGAATGCCATATTTGGCATGGCCATAGCGGCACTCGCAGCATGAATCAGAATTTTGGAATTCCCGTATCAGCTAGAATAGAATTTTGGAATTCCCGTATTGGGCACTTGTTAATTTGCTGTCGACAAGAAAGCAAGTGTTACGCAAATAAGTTAAAATATACAAAAAGAAGATGCCTAACAAGAGAAATGCCGTAGGATCGCCATCAAGGGCAATGGGGAAGAAAAGAAGAACGACCAGCAGGACAGGAGGAAAGAAAGTGCAGCCCGAAGAAATTGCCCAAAAGAAAGACGGAGTTGGCCGGAGAAGACCTGCCAAGAAAACAAAAGAGGTCGGACATGTGATGGCAGAGGTACCTGAGGAAACTACTGATATCTCATCAGGTAATGAGTCGGAGGAAGATGCACGGGCATTCCCCTCTTTAAGGCACGAAATTGCTTGGTAGCTGACTGGGGCTCTCATGTGGCGGTCCAAGGAGACTGGTAGTGATTGGGGATTATTTCACTCGGCCCTTGCTCTGGGCCTGACAAGTTCTACAATTTGCAGGTTTGGAAAATGTGGTTAGTGGTAACGGTGGGGTCTACAGATGGGTAACTCTGGGACCTCCTCCAACTCATCTTATAGAGGGGAGGCCTACACCTGCCAACAGGTGGGGCACTAATAACTGGAGCATTGGTAATACGAGTGTTTTCCCCGGTCACTCCCCATGGTAGGTGATGGTGTAACCGTGTTTAACTACCAGGGGTTTTATGACACTATGTCAACATAGGTCAGCTGATAGCCATTGTATATAGGTAATCGGTAGTCACCCTGGCGCCTCAACAAAATATTATAAAATACTCTGTAGCCAAAGTAATGCCACAAAGTAAAAATGTATATTCTAGTCATGAAAATGTAAATACAAGTTGGTGTAATAAAATGTATGTTTAATTCAAAGGATTGTTTTTGTATTAGTTGTAAAAGTTATAAATGAAAAACAGAGGATGGAACCTCCACACAAATGAGTATAATATACAGAAAGTCTGTATAATGTTAATTTTGGTATTTGTGAATTACTGTAAAACAACAGATAAAGAGAGACAACTCTAGATGAATTTTTAATCACTTTGTGATTAAAGGAAGGACCTCAACATAGTTTAGAAATACGTCAACAACTCTTGATCGTTGTTCTTCATCTCATCTTTCACAAAAGACTTCAACTACTTAGTCGTAAATATTTAGTGAAACCGACTCCTGTATTATTCATTGATGTTATAAATTAAGCCATATACGATTAAACTCTGTGTATCACATATAAATATATATGGTCAATGCAATTTGACCGCAAAAAATTTGACTGCAAAAATAGCACAGTTGCAGAATAAAAAAAAGAAATATTCTTTAATCGATTTTTTTTTAAATTGAGTCCTAGAATAATCTGCGTAAATATGATGCATGATATGTTTTTTTATTTAATTGAGATGATAAAAATTTTATATTTTCACTAATCTGGTTTAATTCAATCAAATATTCGTGTGGGTGCGTGGGTGTTGCAGCCTGTAGCTGAATGCCATATTTGGCATGGCCATAGCGGCACTCGCAGCATGAATCAGAATTTTGGAATTCCCGTATCAGCTAGAATAGAATTTTGGAATTCCCGTATTGGGCACTTGTTAATTTGCTGTCGACAAGAAAGCAAGTGTTACGCAAATAAGTTAAAATATACAAAAAGAAGATGCCTAACAAGAGAAATGCCGTAGGATCGCCATCAAGGGCAATGGGGAAGAAAAGAAGAACGACCAGCAGGACAGGAGGAAAGAAAGTGCAGCCCGAAGAAATTGCCCAAAAGAAAGACGGAGTTGGCCGGAGAAGACCTGCCAAGAAAACAAAAGAGGTCGGACATGTGATGGCAGAAGTACCTGAGGAAACTACTGATATCTCATCAGGTAATGAGTCGGAGGAAGATGCACGGGCATTCCCCTCTTTAAGGCACGAAATTGCTTGGTAGCTGACTGGGGCTCTCATGTGGCGGTCCAAGGAGACTGGTAGTGATTGGGGATTATTTCACTCGGCCCTTGCTCTGGGCCTGACAAGTTCTACAATTTGCAGGTTTGGAAAATGTGGTTAGTGGTAACGGTGGGGTCTACAGATGGGTAACTCTGGGACCTCTCCAACTCATCTTATAGAGGGGAGGCCTACACCTGCCAACAGGTGGGGCACTAATAACTGGAGCATTGGTAATACGAGTGTTTTCCCCGGTCACTCCCCATGGTAGGTGATGGTGTAACCGTGTTAAACTACCAGGGGTTTTATGACACTATGTCAACATAGGTCAGCTGATAGCCATTGTATATAGGTAATCGGTAGTCACCCTGGCGCCTCAACAAAATATTAAAAATACTCTGTAGCCAAAGTAATGCCACAAAGTAAAAATGTATATTCTAGTCATGAAAATGTAAATACAAGTTGGTGTAATAAAATGTATGTTTAATTCAAAGGATTGTTTTTGTATTAGTTGTAAAAGTTATAAATGAAAAACAGAGGATGGAACCTCCACACAAATGAGTATAATATACAGAAAGTCTGTATAATGTTAATTTTGGTATTTGTGAATTACTGTAAAACAACAGATAAAGAGAGACAACTCTAGATGAATTTTTAATCACTTTGTGATTAAAGGAAGGACCTCAACATAGTTTAGAAATACGTCAACAACTCTTGATCGTTGTTCTTCATCTCATTGATATTCGTTCAGTATTGATTTAGGGTCTTCTTCTATGAGTATTGCAATTAATTGAGATTATAAAAATTTTATATTTTCAATAATCTGGTTTAATTCAATCAAATATTCGTGTGGGTGCTTGGGTGTTGCAGCCTGTAGCTCAATGCCATATTTGGCATGGCCATAGCGGCGCTCGCAGCATGAATCAGAATTTTGGAATTCCCGTATCGGGCACTTGTTAATTTGCTGTCGACAAGAAAGCAAGTGTTAAGCAAATAAGTTAAAATATCCAAATCCGCCCACCCTCCCTATGAGATTATTTGCTGCTGTTTTTGTTCTTATATTTTCAGACACTGGTTTGCTGTATTTGATTACAATATTATGGTTACCAGTATACAAGGCGGACCTTCATAGTATTGGACATATACAGGACTATTTGGAATAAACTTGCGTTTCTATGATTTGGACATTTCCGTCATTAAGCACGTTATTAACATATGGACTATTGTGATTTAAGCATCCAGAATTAATTCTAATTTTAAGTATTTAACAATTTTAACAATTGGAAAGAAAACAAGACATTTTAAAGAAATTAATTATCTTCTACTATCTTTAGACGCAGAGTCAAATTTGAATGGGGGGAGGTCCAGGGAGACTGGTAGTGATTGGGGGATTATTTCACTCGGCCCTTGCTCTGGGCCTGACAAGTTATACAATTTGCAGGTTTGGAAAATGTGGTTAGTGGTAACGGTGGGGTCTACAGATGGGTAACTCTGGGACCTCCTCCACCTCATCTTATAGAGGGGAGGCCTACACCTGCCAACAGGTGGGGCACTAATAACTGGAGCATTTTAATACGAGTGTTTTCCCTGGTCACACCCCATGGTAGGTGGTGGTGTAACCGTGTTTAACTACCAGGGGTTTTATGACACTATGTCGACATAGATCAGCTGATAGCAATTGTGTATAGGTAATCGGCTAGTCACCCTGGCGCCTCAACAAAATATTATAAAATACTCTGTAGCCAAAGTAATGCCACAAAGTAAAAATGTATATTCTAGTCATGAAAATGTAAATACAAGTTGGTGTAATAAAATGTATGTTTAATTCAAAGGATTGTTTTTGTATTAGTTGTAAAAGTTATAAATGAAAAACAGAGGATGGAACCTCTACACAAATGAGTATAATATACAGAAAGTCTGTATAATGTTAATTTTGGTATTTGTGAATTACTGTAAAACAACAGATAAAGAGAGACAACTCTAGATGAATTTTTAATCACTTTGTGATTAAAGGAAGGACTTCAACATAGTTTAGAAATACGTCAACAACTCTTGATCGTTGTTCTTCATCTCATTGTTATTCGTTCAGTATTGATATAGGGTCTTTTTCTATGAGTTTTGCAATTAATTGATGTTGATCTAAGAACAAATGAGCAGTTCAATGAAACGCTGATGCAGAATTTATACTCGCCCCAAGTTTTAACTATTATATTTGTCTTTTGATGAATGAAAAAAAAACCCAGAAACTAGCAGGGTGGTAAAACCAATACATTGTACTAGCTTTAAATTGACATTTAGTGTTACAGAAATATATTTGAAGTATATGCTTAAGCACAAAACAAAATGTATAAAACAACAGTGTAAAATAGACAATTGTAAAGTATGAAACAACATTTGTTTAATTAGTTGGTTTTAATACTTACTTATTTTTTCCACATAATTAAATCTACAGCTGTCTTCAATGATACACCATAGTTATACATGTAAATTGTGGTCCGGCCTGAAGATAAATTATTATCATATATGTTTGTCGTGGTCTGCTCTGAAGAGACACTATAGTCATATTTCGGGGTCTGCTCTGAAACTACACCATGGTCATCCATGAATTTTGTTGTTTGCTCTGAAGATACACCACCATCGTCTATGTATGTCGTGGTCTGCTTTGAAGATACACCACCATCATCTATGTATGTCGTGGTCTGCTCTGAAGATACAGCACCATTATCTATGTATATCGTGGTCTGCTTTGAAGATACACCACCATCATCTATGTATGTCGTGGTCTGCTCTGAAGATACACCACATTTATCTATGTATTCGTGGTCTGCTTTGAAGATACACACCATAGTCTATGTATGTCGTGGTCTGCTTGAAGATACAGCACCATCATCTATGTATGTCGTGGTCTGCTTTGAAGATACATCACCATCATCTATGTATTGTCGTGGTCTGCTCTGAAGATACAGCACCATTATCTATGTATATCGTGGTCTGCTTTGAAGATACACCACCATCATCTATGTATGTCGTGGTCTGCTTTGAAGATACACCAACATCATCTGTGTTTATCGTGGTCTGCTTTGAAGATACACCACCATCGTCTATGTATGTCGTGGTCTGCTCTGAAGATACAGCACCATCATCTATGTATGTCGTGGTCTGCTTTGAAGATACACCACCATCATCTATGTATTTCGTGGTCTGCTCTGAAGATACAGCACCATCATCTATGTTTGTCGTGGTCTGCTCTGAAGATACAGCACCATCATCTATGTTTGTCGTGGTCGGCTTTGAAGATATACCACCATCATCTATGTATGTCGTGGTCTGCTTTAAAGATACACCATAGTCATTCCTGTATGTAATGTTCTGCTCTATATATACAGCAAATGTGGTTCCAAACTCAGATAAACAAGAAAAACTGACAAAAGAAAGGACTAAGAGCATTTTTGCCATCACTAACAATGAAATTCGTTCGACTGGTGGATTGAGAGACACAATGTGACAGATCCAACAGTTTTGAGGCATATAATAAACCTGAAGGAAAATAATAAATATTTTATAAAATAACATTTGTTTTCTAATGTCACCAATATATTTATGCCTTTTTAAAATATCAGTGAAATATTTCCTAATGTAATGACGAGATTACCGAAACAGATAAGTAAGTTTTGGATATGCGTCGTCCATAAGTATTAAACAGTATATTGACTGGATCTCTACAAATATAAAAGGGTGGAATTTTTGAGTTTAAATTTGCAGAAATGGGATTGTATACAACTTTGAAAGCCCATTAGCTTACCTAATTTTAAATAGGTTGACTTTTAACTCCCTCAGGTAAAGTTGATCTACAATGAATAAAGGGTATCATCACCTCTGTGGTCAGTGAATCACCATCTCAATGGTCAGTGAAGGGTATCATCATTATATAAGTAGTCAGTGAAGGATATCACTATCTCAGTGGTCAGTGAAGGGTATCATCATCCAAGTAGTCAGTGAAGAATATCATCATTTCAGTGGTCAGTGAAGGGTTTCACCATCTCAGTGGTCAGTGAAGGGTATCTCCATCTTTAATGTTAAGAACCTTGCATTTGTGGTATATTGTTTGATGCCCAAAATAGTTTTGCAAACTATTAACTTTTTCATTATTCGGAGCTTTAAGAAAGTCCTTATCTTACTACCATAGCATAAAATACTACTTATATATGTATCAAACAAATTCAAGTATGTGAAAATATTCAAATACAAGGATGGTGCTTTTGATTTCAAGACAAATTCCACTTTTCTATCTTGCTCAGCTAATTGTTTCTGAGTTTCAAAAAAGTACCGTTATAAAATCAACAGTACAATTAAGAATGAAAATGGAAATGTGCCAAAAACACGACAACCCGAATAAAGATTACAAAAAAAGCCGAAGGCCGAAGGGTCTTCTTTTTTTATACAAGTACCTTTTACGGAATCAGAAAACAATAATATCATCGGCATGCATAAGCCAAAATATAAAAATAATTCATGTACTTCATACGGCGAATTACCATTACTTTGAAATTCTATTTCAAAATCGTTCACATACAATGAAAAAAGTATTGGAGAAAGTGTGTTCCCTTGCATAAAGGTAACTGTATTAGTGAATTGATCTGAGAAACACAAATGATGCTATTCTGTACTTTGTCTCTCCTGAGGAATTACCATGGTTTCAAAAATCATAAAACAGCTGTTATCCAGTTTCAATACACACACTTTACCAATCAACATGCAATTCTTATTCCTTTAATTTATTAACCCTCAAGTCAGGCTACTATCCGTACTCCTATACACTGCTATAAAAATGACCAAAATAATCAGTGATTACCTGTAATAGAGGTATTCACTGAACCAATCAGTAAATACATGTAATTACTAAATTGAGTAGTAATTAGAGGTATTAGCTGAATTGTTTAGTAATTACATGTAATTCCTAGTTTTATCTATTTTATACTGTAACATATATATATATATAAAAGCGCCTAAGAATGTAACTTTAACACACTAATGAGTGTTATAAAAATAGTTCTTATATTTTAAAAATTCACGCAATATTTCGCTGAACAAATTAGCTTCATCAGGCACATGCAACCAACCAGGTAAAAAATAGGAGGATGTAAAGACATTTTTGCAGCTTAATGTTCAATGTCTATAAAAATATTTTGCCGCTTATTGTACATAGCAATTCTTTAATCAAAACAATGGTTGTTTTAGTTAAATAGAATAAAGATCAGGATTTATTCTTTTGGTTTTGGATAAAACTGTTTTTCATCTCTCTCATTCAGTCCATCAGGTTCAAGAGTACGTAGCTGATGCATCTAGAATCTCTCTCTCTGTTTTCTACTTTGGGAGTCCCAATTTTGGTTTACCTCAATTATTTGAAAGGTGATATTTTCAAAAGCATGCCCTGTTCTTAAGAGGTGTCTCATGATTGGGCAGTTTCTTCCTTTTGCATAAAAGGAACCCGGTTGATTGTTAAGTCTGATGTTGAATTTAGTTTCTGTTTCGCCAGCATACTGCAGCTTGCAAGTTCCACAAGTAAGAATATAAATACTATTTTCCGTTTTACAATTAGATGCAACATAGATGTTGTATAGCTGCTTTGTTACTGTGCTGCTGAAAGAGTGGTCAGTGTTGGCGACTTTACGGCACTGACAATTCTTCTTCCGCATTGTTTGTAACATCCAATTTAAGAAGTCTCTTGGTTTGTTTTTTAATTTAGATGTGATAAGTATGTCTTTGAGATTTTTGGATCTGCGATAGGAAATAACAGGAGATGATAGAAAAATTTCTTTGAAGGAAGAGTCATTTTCGATCAGACGCCAGTGCTTGCGGACAGTAAATGAAATATTTGTCAAATAAGGATGGAAGGTGACAACAAACGGAATTCTATCTGGGCGGGTCGTCTTATCTTTGTATTTCATGAGGATCTCTCGATCTTTAGCATGGGCTTTATCAAAAGCGCCTGTGATTATTTTTGTTTTGTATCTTCTTGATTTTAACTGTTTTCTGAGTTGTCCAAACGATAGTTGAGTTTGGATTCCAAGGAGGAAATTCGCTTTAGTCTTATGGCTTGACTGTGAGGAATGCTCCTGGAGCAGTGTTTCGTGTGATAACCGTTTGGAGAAAGAAACAGGAGTCAAAAACTTAAGACTAAGATTGATCGTAGGTCATGAACAATTCAGTATGCTTACGACAAATCTTAGTCGTAAGGCTTTTTGTGAAATCGACTCCTGGTGTTTATCAGTTTTCTTTGTGTGGAGATCAGTTGTCATGACCCCGTTTTTTTCAAATGTGGTGGTGTCGAGAAAAGCAATTTTCTCGTTTGAAAATTGTGTCATAAGGGTAAAGGACTTAAGGGATGCATTTTCTTCAAAAAGTCAGTTGTATCTTGAATATGAGATGGCAGATGTCTAACATGTGGTCTAAGGTGGTAATCAACAAATTTTGAAATTTTTTCGGTGGGATGGCCATTAGCTGATACTGTAGGTCTCCCTTCTTTATGTAGTTTTGGAAGTAAATAAAAGCGACCGGCTTTGCAAGTTTCGTCTGGGCGTAGTTAATCGTACGTATCGTCATCACTTTGTTTATCTTTATTCATTTCTGAAAGGACGTCATTTATTTTTTTGTTGATTTCATTGGTTCACATGTTAATTCTTTATAAAATTTAGTGTTAGAGAGCTGACGATTCCCTTCTTCGATGTAGTCTGCCTTATTCATCACAACAACGGCATTTCTTTGTCTGCTTGTTTGATAACAATGTCATCACGGTCTTTTAAGTTTATCATGGCTTGGCTTTCTGACTTTGAAATATTTCGCACTTATTTACCACTGATTGAAAATCTGACTTCAGTTTTAACTGATGTAATAAATGATTCCAAATTATCGTTTTTGCTTTTAGGTGGGTGCCATGTACGTGAGTCAACGTTACAACGTTCCTTTATTCTTATCGATGTATTGCAAATTTGATCTCGTCAAAATCTGCGTGAACCATTCGCCATCAAACGTTAAAAAAATAAAAATCGAACTAACAATCGATCCACAAATTTATCAAACAGATAACGAATTTCATTGGTTCAAATAATTTGTTTCTATATAAGCTATTATGTTAAGTTTTAATATGGACTCGTTTTTACCTTATATGTGTTAGGCAAACTCACAGGTTACGCTCGAATCTTAAACGTTAACAGCTAAAAAAATGTCAAAGTTGATGACCATTTAGGACTGGAAATTCCAAAGGGTTTGCCTAACACATATAAGGTAATATATTCCTGGGGTAAGAAATCACTAGTATTTCAAACAATTCAAAGTTTTGTTAACAGACAATTTATGAATATAGACGAATGTTTAATTTTAATATGTAAGATTTGTTTTATGAGCAATGACACACCCACGTTGCACACCTTTTGTGTTTTCGTAATAGCTAAATCTCCGATTTAATTTTTTTAAGAAGTCATTTAATTATATTGTATTCCAAGATTTTCCCATTTTCAACATAACGTTTACAGATTCAAAAGGGAATTACTTTTACTATACATGCTATAGTGTTATTACATGGATGTTTTCATACTAATCATGTACTATGTTCAAGTACAGTTGTATTAAGTCAAGGTAAGCTGTTTTGGAGCGAGGTGGTTTTTATGACACCTCTATTTACCAACGACTTGAAATATTTACCATAAGCTGACTTAGGATAAACTCGATGTATGATGACGCACACAGGATATAAATGAATGAACTCAGCATTTAACAAAACTTTAATCCCTGATTTTTAGACGAGTCATCTCCCATCAAAATAACGTCACTGACGTGTATATTTACAAAATTGCAACGTCCAGGTAAGAACGTGTCCACGGACTGTAGTGACAAAAAATAAGTACTTTAAATCCATTTGGTGCCGAGGATAGCTTTCACAAACGGTCCTTTTCAGGACCACCAATAATGTACAGAAAGAGTCTTCATTGGCTGTACGTAAAAATGAGGCATCTTAAGTCACAAAGTAATTCTATGACGTAAATGTAAAGTATGTGCTACTTCAGTAAGAAATGTTTAAGAAGTTCTTTAACATATATGTCGATGGTTCGCAGGACCCTGTAGTATAATTAAACAAATGTAGCCATTTGTAGCGGTGTGATCCAAGAATCTCAATACTACATTTTTTTGTCACGTCGGACTGCGCCTCACAGAAATAGTAGTTTATTGTTGTCAGTTCTGGATATTAACACTGTTACCGTCCATGAGTGTATAAACTCAAAGAAACAAAAGTAAAATATATCAAAAAATAACAACTACCCTAACATCAAACTTGTTGAAATCTAATATTTCGCGAAAATCCTGATTAAAAGTAGTAAAACTTATATACTTACCGGGTTTTCTGTATTTGACCTGTATTATTGACCAGCTCTTAGACACATGTAGTCGTATTAAATGACAATTTATAATTTACTTCAAGTCACGGATTAATAATAGATTGTTTACACCAAAATAAATACATATACGTATTAAACTACTGAAGATGTGTAAAGAAACAGCTGTTACTTTAATTCAATCTGAACACTTGCATGTTAATGTTCTTAAAGAGGGAAAAATCTGAACTCTTGTAATGTGACAACATATGGGTCAAAATCTTTAATTGTTTTTACATAGGCGGTAATGGTAACGTTTTTTCCTGTAGCTCACTCCATATCGTAAACTTTGATATGTATGATAGCTCGTTTCGAAGCTGTGACATTTTCACATATGTGGTTAAATTTTCGGGTACGAAGGGAGATTACTTTTTCCGTAAATAAGCATACCCCGAACATCCTTTTGTGATGCGGCTCCTTGTAGTAAAATATCCCCTTTTTAACACAATAAGTTCTTTGAAAATTTAATACTTTGAAGACATTTAATAGCTCCATAGTTTTTACACATTTATTCTATGTTCTTCTACTTTCCTAATCACCACAAATGGTTAAGTTCAGTCATTTGTAAACAATAGAAACATGTCCAATATCACTACACAGAGATTTTGTCTTTACACGTGACTTTTGAGTTCCTCATTTCGAGGCGAATTAGAGATGTTGTCCCATATACAACTGAATATACCTGCCAATGATGTCTTTTTGGGTTTAATTCTCATTTCCGGCTGACTGTTTACTGATTAGTATTTACTGTTTAAATGACGTAATTGTATTTTCCATATCAAACTCCCCGGGCTTTTTAAATGACCGGGAGGCTACGCGTGTACTCTTCAATTAATGATGTAGGGAATGGAACACGTTCTGTAACGAAATCAAAAAATGGACGGAGTTTGCACATATATTTGTTTTTAAATCTAAAGAATGTATTATATTTAGTATTTCCCGTATAATTTATTATTCATATCCTTGTCATATGATCTCTGATAGATATCTGTTTTAATGACAATGCTGTTTTTTCATCGACGTTTTAAAACAATACTAAAAAAAATTAATTCCAATATCTATAAATTGTCGTCAAAAATATGAATAATACCTATGTACCACTCCTTATTACGGAGTTGGAGTTTATTGCAGTAATATTTTCCACCTGTTAAGTTGTTCGTCTGTCCGTATGTCACTATGTTATCAGCACCAACCGAACAGAATGACTTCATATTCTGTCCTAAGCTTGACACTGTTGATTGTAACATGTAAACGATTTATGGATCTGCTAGACTCCTACTTACTATTAAACGAGGCCTTTAATGTTCAGGGGTATGCTGAGCACAACAACGCGTTCACCTGCTTGTTATATTTTAACGATGTTTAAGAGTACTCAATTTAAAAAGGAAACAGCTCGCATATACTTTAACGCTTTAACTTTGCGACCAATCAAATTTATTTAGCAGGAGTCATGTAAAGAAACATTTAACTGGGATTCCTAAATATAATTGACACCAACATGTTCATTTCAGAATTGATTTTGTGGTCAATGAAAAAGTACATGATAGATGCTGGTTTAATGTTTAGGTATTACACTTGTGGACTAGATGTTGTTTTAGGAATTTCATATAATTGACGAAATGTTAAGATATAATTATGTTTAAGACTTAAGCATGAAAACAGGTACAATTTAATGATTGCATGTAAACATAACGAATAATCTTCATGTTTAATTAACAGTTCAAATAAAAAAATTCCAAAGCTTGAGTTAACAATCATGTAATACCATTCATCCTGCAATCGACTTTTCTACTATGACAACTCATATGTTCAAATAGCACGGAGCGATAAACATATAATATACGTGTAAATTTTTTAGGTATTCTCCTTCTTATGCGAGCGAATGGTTTCGTTCAAATTATTGTTAACGTCATAGTTCAATTTGGGGTCCTCATATAGGTTCGCGTTTTAGCCATTTCGATTTCACTGCAAAAATATTTCAACGGTTGGGATGTAAAAAAAAACCACTAAATGTTTAAGTTCAATGTTACATTGCAGGATAAAAACAATATTCGTACAGTCAAGAACAATATAAGTTTAACTTCAATGTTAAACATGTTAAATTGCAGAACAAAAATATTATTCGGACAGTTAAGGATATATGTTTAATTTCAATGTTAAATTGCAGGATAAAAACAATATTCGTAGAGTGAAGAAAAATATGTTTAAGTTCCATGTTAAATTGCAGGATAAAAACAATATTTGTACAGTGTGGCAAACTATCAAAGCATTTGTACTCGATACGAAACAGAGGAAAAGCTTAGCCATTTTCGTACAAATAACTGTATATTTGCAGGGTAACTTATTTTTCAGAAATAAATTGGAAGTGTATTACCAAATTTATTAGTGGCAAGAATGTATTTTTGTTTTGTAAACGCAGTTATAATACAGCAAACTGCAACATCAATTAAAAAAAAAAAAATGACGAATATTTTTGACGTAATTCCAAACATCAATTTGTATGAAAAAAATGTCGTTTACTATAAGTTAGTAGAAAATAAATGTATAAAAAATACAGTTAGGCAAAGGGCAAAGATACAAATTTCGTAGATGTTGATTGTCAGTTACGATGGTTGGAAAACCCTCCCTCAGGCAAAGTTGGAGTTATGATGATTTGGATTTTTTTGTTAAGTCGTTTTAGGCTTTATAGCGCTTCAACGTTTTCGGTCCTTATACATCCTCTGCTTTCAATTATTCGGCTTTGAGCGTTCCTGATGAAGGTTAATCCCGAAAATTGCTTTAGAAGCTTCAAATTTATAACTTGTTGTTTTCAGTTTGTTTGGTTTTTTTTTTTGGTAGTAATATAGCCCTTAACAACTTTTTTTTCATAAGAACGGAAGCAAGTTTGGATTGCATCTTGTAATATTTGAAAATTCCTTTTGTTTACTATTCTTATAAAAGTTTCCTTTATATTTGTTCATGTAAATCTACCTATCGTCTCTATTAATTTTATTTCAACTGTTCTCAACAAAACTATTTTTTCTATGTAGACATCAAATCGCATTACTTTGTCAACAATAACCATTTCCTCATAACTTATAATAAGGCGATACAATAAGCTATGAAAACTACTTCTACCATTACTTGTCCATTATTCGGCTAATTTTATAAATCAATAATATTATCAGCATCATTCCATTTCAAAAGCGTCAGTGTGTGATTTATAGTTTAGATATCCAACATCAACGAAAAGAAAACTTGATAGTCGGATCTAATCACAAAATCTTACTATAACATTTCTTCTGAAAATGTCTGTACTAAATCAGATATATGACAGTTGTCTGTACCAAATCAGATATATGACAGTTGTCTGTACCAAATCAGATATATAACAGTTGTCTGTACCAAATCAGATATATGACAGTTGTCTGTACCAAATCAGATATATGACAGTTGTCTGTACCAAATCAGATATATGACAGTTGTCTGTACCAAATCAGATATATGACAGTTGTCTGTACCAAATCAGATATATGACAGTTGTCCGTACCAAATCAGATATATGACAGTTGTCTGTACCTAATCAGATATATGACAGTTGTCTGTACCAAATCAGATATATGACAGTTGTCTGTACCTAATCATATATATGACAGTTGTCTGTACCTAATCAGATATATGACAGTTGTCTGTACCAAATCAGATATATGACAGTTGTCTGTACCTAATCAGATATATGACAGTTGTCTGTACCAAATCAGATATATGACAGTTGTCTGTACCAAATCAGATATACGACAGTTGTCTGTACCTAATCAGATATATGACAGTTGTCTGTACCAAATCAGATATATGACAGTTGTCTGTACCAAATGAGATATATGCCAGTTGTCTTTACCAAATCAGATATATGACAGTTGTCTGTACCAAATCAGATATATGACAGTTGTCTGTACCAAATCAGATATATGACAGTTGTCTGTACCAAATCGGATATATGACAGTTGTCTGTACCAAATCAGATATATGAAAGTTGTCTGTACCAAATCAGATATACAACAGTTGTCTATACCAAATCAGATATACGACAGTTGTCTGTACCAAATCAGATATATGACAGTTGTCTGTACCTAATCAGATATATGACAGTTGTCTGTTCCAAATCAGATATATGACAGTTGTCTGTACCAAATCAGATATATGACAGTTGTCTGTACCTAATCAGATATATGACAGTTGTCTGTACCAAATCAGATATATGACAGTTGTCTGTACCTAATCAGATATATGACAGTTGTCTGTACCAAATCAGATATATGACAGTTGTCTGTACCTAATCAGATATATGACAGTTGTCTGTACCAAATCAGATATATGACAGTTGTTATTTTTCACTTGTTCAGTTGGTTGATAACGTTAGAATTTGTCTGTTTTCATTGACTTTCCATTTACATTGGAGTTCGGTATTTTTGTTATACTTGTTTAATTTCGCTGCAAAACGCTAAACAAATTAGCATGCCTTGATTAAATCTTTAATTATGGCATATTATTGTAAAAAGATAACAGAAAAGAGTATTGTCGTTATATAATTTTATACACCAGACGCGCGTTTCGTCTACATAAGACTCATCAGTGACGCTCAGATCAAAATAGTTAAAAAGCCAAATAAATACAAAGTTGAAGAGCATTGTGGATCAAAAGTTCCTAAAAGTTGTGCCAAATATGGCTAAGGTAATCTACTCCTGGGGTAAGAAAATCCTTAGTTTTTCGAAAAATTCAAAGTTTTGTAAACAGAAAATTTATAAAAATGACCATATAATTGATATTCATGTCAACACCGAAGTACTGACTACTAGGCTGGTGATACCCTCGGGGACGAAACGTCCACCAGCAGTGGCATCGACCCAGTGGTGTAAATAGTTATCAAAAGTACCAGGATTATAATTTTATACGCCAGACGCGCGTTTCGTCTACATAAGACTCATCAGTGACGCTCAGATCAAAATAGTTAAAAAGCCAACATTTTCACTTAATCCAGGAAACATTTCTGGTAGCCTACGGTCTCATTATGTTACGTGTATGTCATAATGTGCTGTTTGACATTAAATAAAACTAACATGTAACATTGTTAAATAAGGAAAAATTGAAAAAACGGTATTAATCAACATGTACTAGGAACTATATATTGCCATTATTACTAACTAAGAAAAAAATAAATAAAAACATAATGCAGAATTGATGTACCTCAAAAATATTTTTGGTACAATTAGACGCCTGTTTTTTTGTTTTTCTAATTGGCTGAGATCTTACGCAACGTTTTTTTTTTATATATAAATCTCTGGTGACTTGAATGGTGTTTCCGTTTCTGTTGCCATGACGTTAACAAATTGTCCTCGACTTGTTTGATATCTCTTTAGAATCCTTCGCTTCCAACACATGACTCCACACACCTTTTTTTACGTAGCTTTTTAAATCTAAAGAAATGTATTATGTCAAGTATTCTCTCGTCGTAGTTATCATTCATATCTTGTCAATATCTTAATGACAATTATGTGGCATTCATTTATTTATGCATTAACTTATTAAATCAATACTTATTAAATCCATTCTAAGATCTATAGTCAAGCTGATTAGTTCATATTTTCAGATGAATTGTGGGTTTGATGATACACGCATGAAACTTTGCACAATTGTACAATGCTGTAGATATATATTTGTTAGTCAATTCAAGCTATGTACCCACTCTGAAATGTCCAATAAGGCGGCCTTTTTTAAAATGACTTCCAATTAGTCCAATTAGTGCAACGAAGAATTTAAAATAAATAATATGCAAATCATTTTTGTTTAAACAGATAAAAGGTAATTTAACGTCTCTAGTTAGTCATGACGTTAAATTTGTTTATTAAAATGGTTGAAAAATTTCAATATGACCGCCAAAAAATGAACAAAACTAATACAAGGTTTTGCATATATTACGTCTATCGAATTGTATTTTGTAGTTAATGCAATATTATAGGGATTGCGTTTCCATGACACATAGATACTGTTTGCAAGACAATTTGAATAAAGATCCCATAAATGTTTTCAGGACGCTATCAGGATTCTGTTTAACCGTTAAGTACCATCAGAGTCACAAATGATAATGGATATGTTCCACTTCTCCTTGCCACTATCCTTTTCTTTTCCTCAATTGTGGTAACATAAAGATGATAAATAAAAATAGATAATCACCGAATTTCCACGTGCAATGAGACGAAACATCACGAATGCTATCAGATGACCTGAAACTACGTTGACCTCTAGTTTTGAAGAAAACGATTTTTTTTATTTACTTAATGTTGTGTTATTTGCTCTTTATTTTTCAATTTCTGTGTTGTAAACCAGTGAAAGTCTTGTTTATCCAACATACAGATAAAGGAAACTGTTGCCTTTATACAGTAAAAACCAATGGCAGGATCTCTTTACACCCACTGAAACCTCATGGAAAGGCCTTGTTCATGATGCAGGGGAGCTTCTAAAATTTTCTATATAAACTCAAATCAAGTCATTGATATTTTGCAGACTTTAAAATTGGGAAAAGCATCAGGTAATGACTCAATTAGTCATCAAATGTTAAAAAAGAGAAGTTATACTGTCAGTGTACCCTTATCATTGTTATTTAATTTGTCATTTGAAAAGGCAGAGTTTCCTAGTCAATGGAAAACAGCTATTGTCATGCCGCTATTCAAAACCGGAGACAAATCACTGATTTCCAATTATAGACCAATCTCATTATTATCAGCAGTGGGTAAAGTTTTTGAAAGAATTGTGTTTAAAAATGTATTTAATCACTTAATAGCAAACAATTTATTATACAAATTTCAATCAGGTTTTATTCCAGGTCATTCTACCGTTCACCAGCTAATAGAAATTTACTATAGGATATGCATGTCACTTGATGATCGCTGTATAACATCTCTTATATTATGTGATATCTCGAAAGCTTTTGATAGGGTATGGCATAGTGGCCTCTTAATAAAACTTAAAGCGTATGGTATTGATGGAAATCTATATAAATGGTTTGAAAGTTATATTTCAAATAGAAAACAAAGCGTTTTTGTTTCAAATGCCTATTCGCCTTTTGATAATACAAATGCAGGAGTTCCGCAAGGCTCCGTATTAGGTCCCCTACTATTTCTTATTTATGTAAATGACATAGCGGATAATTTGACAAGTCTAACTCGATTGTTTGCTGATGATACATCTCTTTCTTATTACAGCAATAACCCTTACACTATAGAGGAAGTCTTAAACAGCGATTTAGAACAAATTTCAGTATGGTCTAAAGATTGGCTTATTAATTTTAACCCTAATAAGACAAAGGCTATGATATTCTCCTGCCATACTTCCCCAGATGATATTGAAATAGAATTTCAAAACCAATTAGTAGAATTTGTCTCCTGTCATAAACACTTAGGGATTACTTTTGATTCCAATGGTAAATTCCATACCCATATAGAAAATATTTTAAAGTGTGCAAGCACAAGATTAAATGTTCTTAAAAAATTGAAATATGTATTGAATAGAAATTATCTTGCTCGTATATATTTAACTTTTATAAGACCCGTTATGGAATATGCATGTGAGTTATGGGATGGTTGTACTCAACAAGAAGCCGACAATTTAGAACATGTTCAGTTAGAAGCAGGGAGGTTAGTAACTGGGTTGCCCGTGTTTGCTAGTCGGGAAGCTATATATTTTGAACCTGGCTGGCAATTGCTTGTAGACAGAAGAAAACCCAGAAAGCTCAATATGTTTTATTCTTTACATAATGGGACTGCCCCTGATTATCTCTGTGATTTGTTTGGTCACATTATCTAACTACGATTTGCGAAACAGTAATAATTATGTAGTACCCGATTATAGACTAGACATAACTAGAAAATCCTTTTTCCCATTCACTACTATTGAATGGAATAGACTTACCCCCGACATACGTACGTCCAAAAATATAAATATTTTTAAACGAAAGATGAAGTCCAAATTGATACAGCCACCTTCCTATTTTAGTTGTGGGGATAGAAAACTTAATATCATTCATACACGTTTGAGAAATATGTGCAGTTCTTTAAATTCAGATTTACATCGTGTTAATATTAGAGCAAATCCGGCATGCAGCTGTGGCCACCCTGTTGAGGATAGTATACACTATTTTTTAGAGTGCGCTTTTCACAACGAAGCAAGAGAAATACTGTTTTCTAAATTAGAACGTTATGCTATATCCATTGAGCTTCTGTTGGCTGGTGACGGTGACCTTTCTTTTCAGCAAAACAAAGACATTTTTGAGTCCGTACAATCTTATATCAGAATAACACAAAGATTTAAAACAATCAATTAACGTTCTAAATTTCTACTTTACAACCTTTCACTCCAGTCCAGTTGTTTCATTATTATTTCTTATTATATGGTATTTTTTTTTCTTTTTATTTCTAATTTTTGTTTGAAGTATGTATTACATGCATTACTACTATGTTTTTTTTCTTTTTTTCGCCATTATCTAATGTACTTTGTGTTTATATTTATATTGGGAGAGGACGTCTCTAATGTTGTTATAACTTGTGTCCAATCCCTTTTGCTACTTATGCAAATAAAATATGTTTAAACTAAACTTCTAAAAATAATCTGCTGTTCATGAAATACTATGCTTTCTTTATTGACACTTGTTGAACCCCAGTTTTCTAATCAGTCCCTTAAGGTTCCCAACGAAGCCATTTCTATATGAAGACCTAAAGAAAAACTATTCTTCAACGACTTTTTCTGCTCTTTGGTCGGGTTGTTGTATTTTTGACGCATTACCAATTTCCATTCTCAATTTTATTTAATCTAGTACTAGATGTATGTTTGACCGGTTTTACTTTTCCGATATTTACAAAAAGCACAAACGATTGATCACAAGTGATAATGAATACAAGTCTCGGAATATATATACACATTGTTGAATTCTATTCATATGTGATGCCTTCCTAAAACATTGGTCAATGCAGAATGATTAATAAAGGCGGATGACCATTTTTCTTGGCTTTTCATGTGTGGAATGCTGTCCCGATATATGCAATGTTTGCAATATCAGCTGCGTCAAGCCATCTGTTTGCTATATTATCTCATAAATGTAAGGATAGAGTTGCATAATTTACTTATTATACCAGGTTGGCATATATGTATTTCTTGTTAGACAATTGACAGAGTGCATGTTCATAAAAACAATAATTACTAGATGTGAGTATATAACGTATGATTATATTTAGTTAATATAAAGTATTTTTCCTAATCCTTAGAAATAATATATACTAATCTAAAGACATAATACGAACAGTTGTGCTGTCACATAATTTACTGTAAACCAACTGATTTTCGCGAGCAATTTATGTTCGCGACTATCTCGAATAGAAATATAACGCGAATATAAATCGTTGCGAACATGTAAATATTGGATCTTTCCTTCTCAGACTTCATCCAGTAAATTTGAAATTAGCGAAATTAGATCACCGCGAAATGGGTTAGAAAAGACTTATAGCGAAATAAAGTATCCACGGAAATAATTTGGGTTACAATATATTGTTGAAGTACAAGAGTTTATAAGGGAACTTTATATATGTCAAAGACAAAGCATAATGTTTTGACGAATTTGCCGATTTAGACAGAAAATGCAGGAATATTGAAAGTGTCGTACTACGTTACGATACTTTAGTCGTAATTCAACTCTTGTTGTTGTCAATATTGTCCACAGCTGTTGTTTAAACCACAAAGATTCGAGGGAAGAACCACCTATCTAATGTTGAATGTTTCATAAATGGAATCGTCTAGTACTTTACATAAACATGATAAATGGAAAGTTGAATCATTCAAAAACGGCAAACGTAAACTGTAAATGTGGTCATTTAGTACCTGGTTTCCTGGTCCCAGCAACCAGAGGAAGGCTGGACATTAAACTATGGTTTTATTTCAGAGAAAAGTACCGTACTTACTCTTTTCTATACTTTCCTCACAAATCATTTTAAGTTTGGCTTTAGCAAATAAATGTGACATACATGAACGGTCGGTACTATAGTGCACTTAGTTTACCAAAGGAACTCAAAAACAAAACAATTTAAAAACTTCAATAAGGGATTTTTGTTGATTTTGATATCTTATGGCGGACTTCTGTGAAAAACCCGCCATATTGAAATTTCAATGTGGTTCGTAGCTAGTATTGTTCGAAGTACCTAGCACTTCTAATCATGCTAATATGACAATATTGAACTAATATAAGGGACATTTGTTGATATTGATATTTTGTGACAGCCATCTTTAAAAAAACTGCCATACTGAAGTTTAATTGTGAGTCCATAGTTACCAATGTTTGAAACATCCAGAACTACTACCATGCCAAATTTGGTGCTTTTATGATCAAACCCACAATTGTTTCGCCGATCTGCAGGACTATAGTAATAAAAAAGAGAATACTACATAAGGAATGGGACTTTATTACATTCAAATTTTCTGACTGTTTATCTGTCTAGTTTTCCATTCGTCCATTTGTTCAAAAGATATGGTCACATTGTTCACAGGGTCAACTGAACATAAGACATTCATATTCTTGCAGCAGCTTGATGCATTATTAGTTTTAACGTGTAAACAATTCATGGATCTATGAGAAGCCTCCTTGCTGTTAAATGAGAATTTTTAATTTTGAGGGGTATGCTTAACGCGAATACCTGCTTGATTTATTAAAACGACATTTTAAGAGTACTTAATTTTGAAATTGAAATCGGTCCCTATCAAGAGACTTGGACTGGCGAGAAAAAATTAACAAAGATACCTTAATGGCAAACGATACATTTAAAAGGAAAGTAATGACGTCGTTACCGTAGAAATATATTTTGCGCAACGTCAAACTTTGATAAATCGGGAAAAGATGCATTTTTCGAATTATTTTTACATTCAGACTGATTTATCTTTTATACAGCAAAACGTGCCGTTTTTTTTTTTACTAAAGCCATGAAAATGTGATATGGATGAAGTATTTCCTAACTGTATTACACACATTCATAATACACTTATATAGATAGCATTTTTTTTAAAAGTCCGCCAGCGATTATCTTTTTACAAATTAAAATCAATAAAAATTGGGTTAGTCGTTCCAAAAGATAGAAATGTCCAACTACCGAAATTTCCAGTAAGTGTCTAAAATATCGACATCTTTTATCTCTAAAAGTGTCACATAAATTATATATATAATGTGAACACGTATCGTTACAAGTAACGATATAGTGCCCTCGTAATAAAGATCGTTGACTTATATCTAGAAGTTTTATTTATATTTTTATTCTGAGTCTGTATCGTGTGATCTCACGCGATCCGATTTTTCTTACAGCTTTTCCACCAGGCATATTATGTCTTTTGTTTTGTGGAAAACTTAGAGCTTTGGCTCTTGAGATAGTTTTAACCAAACACCACATGTCAAATTTAAAACTTATCTGTATCAGGGCGTTGTTCCGATAAGACTTATTTTGAAAGCTTCACTCCTTACCACAGGTGAAAAATCTACCAGATTTTTAAAAAAAATGGAATAATGATCTCCACAGTAGTCTCTTGAAGTTGATTGATCTATTACATGTCGAAGTGTTTCAAACACAGTTAAATTTACAAACTGAATACAACCATCTTTACAACAAATCATGCCAGGTGCTCTCCGATCCTGAATTGCTCATCATCAACGAGCGCCTCCAAGACATCTTGCGTATTGAATCCAGGACATTACACCAACACTAATAAAAAAGATTTATACACGATTTTTAGATACTATAACCAGAGAGCAGACCAAATAACTCTCAATCGTATCATCATAGCCGGAAAAAAATTTCCCGGAATCGCAGATTCAAGAGGGAAAAAAACACAGTTTCTTTGTTGGAGACCGAGACTAAAGTATTATCAAAAGACAAAAGATCTTCATGTTTGTCCCACTGCACGAAAAACTGATGCTTTACTATTGGAAGATGACAAAATTAGCAAGATCTCTCAGAATCAAGGACACACAACTTAACACTAATGGGGAAATAAGTGATCTCGACTCAGATGTAGAACAAGAAGATGTCGATATTCCAAGATTCAGGAAAAACGTTCATGGATTCCTAAACCCAGTAACTGGGCTACTTCAGAACATATTATTGACAAAATAAGATCAGACGTAACACATCAGTCCACTGCCACTTCCCAAACATTTAACAATGTATCGTCTAAAGAAAATGAAGCTTTGCGGTTGCTTAAAAGCAGAAGCGACATTATAATAAAACCAGCAGATGGGACAATATCCCTAATGCGCCTTGAAATGAGGAACTCAAAAGTCACGTGTAAACAAAAAATCTTTGTGTAGTGATATTTGATTCATTTCTATAATAAACAAATGACTGAGCTGAACCATTTGTGTTAATTTAGATAGTAGGGGAACACAGGTATGCAAATCCTGATCATAATGTGAAAAAGCATTCAAAATAAACATTCACTGTAGGCTCAAAACTGTACCGTATGCCCTTAAAGTATGAAATTTTCAGGCATTTTTGGTATTGTTTGTAATATGCTATATTAGGAAAAAAGAGATGCAATATTTTAAATTACATTGAAATTCATAAATTGTAGAGGAGCTGACAATGCCATCGCAAAAGAACGTCGAAGAGACTAAAAAGTGTACGAAACACAACTTTGTTTATGTTTTTGTTGTAAAGAGAACCTGCGTACTTCTGTTCGTCATTAACAAAACATAAGTGTCTAACTTTACATTTGTTATTTTAAGACGAAGTTTTAACAAGACTAAATGTTGATCAATTTAATATTACGACTGACGAAAATCGCTAAGCTTTAGAAAACTTCTGTTCAAGATAATTTTTGTGATTTGATTTCTGCATAACGCAACGCACAAGTTTATATTTTCAAATCAGAGCAAACTATAGCAAACGAAACTGTATTTACACAAATGATTTATTACTGGTATATAATAAAGATGCGATATAGGCAGAAACCAAACGTTAGCTATATCATACAACCTGTAACACAAATGCAATATCAACTGAAGCTCTCAGTTAATGCTGATGTAATTTTTCTAATGACGTTGTTTTTCTTTTGCCAAAACGTCCACCAAAAAAAGATAAATTTAATATTCTTAATAGTTTCTATAAGCCCATGACGATTATTCTTGCAGGTTTATAATTATTAGACAGAAAATAATTGGCGAATTCTGTATTGTGGTGTTTTACTTGTTCTTCACAAAGAACATTAAATGAAAATGAAATTTATTTGTAATCAAAAGGTTTTTAAATTTGCTCCCGTTCCATACTCAAATGTTCCGGAATTAAAAGCTGATATCAACAATTTCTCTAGACGCCTCCGTTTAAAAGAAGAATTCGGAAATAAAAAGGACCATGATAAATCTCTCGTAAGAAACACATCAACTTACACCCCAAGACCGGGGAAAGATGATTATTTTGATACTTACATTGAAACAATAACAAAAATTCCCGTCCGTACACGTAAATGTAAACAGAATTTAACCCGAAATGAACAGGATGCGTTAAAAAGTCTTAAAGATGAGACTAAATTATCATTAAAGAAGCAGATTAAGGAGGAGCCATCATCATTATAGATACCGACTTTTATAAATAAAAAGTTTTGGAACAGCTTAATGATGAGGAATACTGAGGGTTACTGTGCGCAACTAAAAAGAGATTAAAGAAACTGATAAAAGACTACGACCAATGTCTAACCGAGAAGGAAATAGCGTACTTGTGTGACTTTGATCCGAAAGAGAGTAATTTTTATGGACTTCCAAAAGTACATAAAAGTGCACAAATACAAAATACAGTTCGCGATCAAAACAATATTTTGAAACATTCCGTCCCGCCGATTTGAAATTAAGACCAATTATAGCCGGACCGGAATCATTAACTCAAAAACTAAGTCATTTTATCGACCTTGTTATCAAACATCTATGTCCGTCAATTTCAAGTTATATCAAGATGATATGGAATTTTTAAATCACATCCCTGCCATAGTTCCGGAAGAAACACTATTAACAAGCTTTGATGTTACAAGTCTATATACAAATATTCCCCATAATCTAGGTCTTACAGCCGTAAAATACTGGGTCGAAGAAAAACGGGTTGAAATTGACATTAGATTTGAAACAAACTTCTATTCATACTAGAGGCTACCAAAATAGTTCTGGAAGAAAATACATTTTATTTCGACGGAAACAAATACAGACAAAGTAAAGGTACAGCCATGGGAACTAAAGTTGCCCCCACATATGCAAATTTAGTGATGGGATACTTAGAGCAACAGATGTATCGACAATTATCTGTCCAATTCGATCAAAATTTCTGTGATTATGTCATTCAATTTTGGAAAAGATATTTAGATGACTGCATACTATTTTGGAGCAGATCAGAAAAAGATTTATATAAATTTAAAGATCTAATCAACTCCTTACATCCGTCGATTAATTTCACCATGGAAACCAGTGACACACAACTACCATTTTTGGATATCCTCATCTTAAAATCAGGCAGACATATAACAACGGATATTTATTTTAATTCCACAGACACCCATCAATACTTAAATTTAATTTCATTCGTGTCATCCGTCCCATACAAAACGAAATATACCTTACTGTATGTCCAGGCGGATTTGTGCTATAGTATCTGACCATAACATTCGAGAAGTACGCTTGAAGGAATTAAAAGAATATTTGAAACAACAGTTATACCCAGAGGGTCTAATCGAAAGTGGAATTCGAAAATCTAAACTATTGACACTTCAAGAATTACGAACCTCGAAAGTGAAAGTCACGGATGAAAACTTAAAGAAAATACCGTTTGTTAGTACACATGCCCGTATTTACCAAACGTTTTTAATACAATTAAATCAAACCTCCCGATTCTTCACGAAAGTGAAACTATGAAAAAATTGATACCTGAAGGAAACTTAATCTACAGCCAAAGACAACCTTAAAACTTAAAGAAACACTTAACCAGAGCTAGGTTCGAACCGAAGGTTAGTGACTTTGAAATAAAGTCTTGCGGAGATTCAAGATGCGGTGTTTGCGGTCAAGATACAAAATATATAGAAACGGGTAAAATGAAATCATTTTAAGATGGCAAAAATTTCATGTGAACGCCAATATGACTTGTAAGACAAGAAATCTTATTTACTGTGTCATATGTCCTGGTTGTCATGAAAATTATATTGGACAGACCGGGAATAGCCTCTGTGAACGGGTGCGAGTTCACAAAGAACAAATAAAACACCCACAATACAGAAATTTGCCAATTAGTGCCCATCTCGACACTTGTGGTTAAAAGCATTTTCAAATAATGCCTATTTTTAAATGTAGACGGGATGAAGCATATAGAAAAGAGATGGAACGCTATTTCATAACAACGTTCCAACGAAATTAAATCCAGAGAACTTTTAATAACGAACAATGGCGGAACGTCATAAACCTCCTTAACGACGTCGTCTATAGCGACACTACATCAGTTATCCTGAAGAGTCCCAATGGAAGGATGAAATCGATAAAATGGAACTGTTAACTTTTTTTCTAATTTTCTTATTTTATTTAATGAATATATATATATATATATATTCATTAAATAAAATAATAAAATAAGTAAAAAATTTTCTTATTTTATTTAATGAATATATATATATGTATATTCATTAAATAAAATAATAAAATAAGTAAAAAGTTAACAGTTCCATTTTATCGATTTCATCCTTCCATTGGGACTCTTCAGGATAACTGATGTAGTGTCGCTATAGACGACGTCGTTAAGGAGTTTTCCTGAAGAGTCTCAATGGAAGGATGAAATCGATAGAATGGAACTGTTAACTTTTTACTTATTTTTATTTTTATTTAATGAATATATATATCTGCACATGTGAAAATTATTTTTTACGCCTATATATATATATATATATACATTTTGTTACACCTTGTGATCAATTTATTTGGCAATCGTCAATGGCAGTCAGCAGGGTTTAAGATCATCAGTTGTTCGACCTGCTAGTCAAATGCGTTTTGTTAAAATATGTTTTTTCATTCTTCTGGTCTTACGGAAAAAGTTGTTTGTGTCGTATTTGAAACCCTTCTACAACGAAATTTGTTACATGCACACTTATAGAAATAGCGGTTTTTATCCAACGCAATCATAGGTTTTGAACGTTGTTTTCAATTTAGACTTGTTTATATGTATTTCGTTTTGGTTTGTATTATATTTTCCCTCCGGTTTATATAATCCGTTCATCCTATTTTGACTCTTTAAAATTAAAAAGTCTGTCCTAAATTGAGGTAAATTAAATGGCCTTCCAAATACTTTTCGATCCCTAACAACACTGAAGAAACATTTATTGTCGAAGTCTGGATATGGTTTTAAAAAAATTAGCACCTCATGTTGAGGTTAACCATCTTTGCCGCAAGTTTATTGTTTTCTACTTGATACTACATTAGTATAGAGATCAATTTTGTGACACCTTGTGTACAATTTATTTGGCAATCGTCAATAGCATTAACAGGTTTTAAGAACATCAATTGTTCGACCAGCAGGTCAAAGGCGTTTTGTGAAAATATATTTTTTCATTCTGTTGGTCTTTCGGAAAAGATAAGGTAAAGGTACAGCCATGGGAACTAAAGTTGCCCCCACATATGCAAATTTAGGAATGGGATACTTAGAGCAACAGATGTATCGACAATTATCTGTCCAATTCGATCAAAATTTCTGTGATTATGTCATTCAATTT
>CM034360.1:115446608-115530969 GCA_019925275.1 Mytilus edulis
TTTCTTTGAATTTAGAAATATCAAATGAGAGCTCCAACTTGAGACGATGATGTAGCGTGAAGCAAACACGCGTGAAGCAAACACGAATCAACCAATTAATAAAAGGAGTAGGTTCAGTAAGACCCCTTTTTGGTCCCAAAATATAACAGTTTTAGAAAATTGTGAAAGTGTAATTTTTAAGCTATATTTTGGAAAGTAAAATGCTTCTGCTACATAAATATGATCTGTTTTTGACAATACAATGCACACATATCGCGTTCTAGCATCATAAAGTCATGCTAAATTACTGAAATCTTCAAAATTTTACCATTTTGGTAAATTTTTAGACGGTTTCTGTCTAAAATGAAAGTGGCTGCATTCGTGTTCATTCATAATATTGAAATGTAAGTTGTATTTGATGATAATACAAAACATATATAAAGGTTGAGGATGAACACGGATGCGGCCACTTTCATTTTTGACAAAAACCATCTGAAAAGTGACGTTTTTTGGCATATTTGATAGATTTTTCATATTTAAGCTTGAATCAGAGCGTTTTTAATGAATAAATCAGTTAAAATCTTTCACATAAACTAATCGAATCACTTGAAATAGACACTTAAGGGGGTATGGGTGTCTTCCTCCATCTTGGATTGTAAAAAACAGAGAATCAAAGGTCCAGATTTTCCATCAAGTTAGCAAAATGTGATGCAGGAATGCAGATGTTTAATGTACATTTTCATTTAAAAGTACAAATTTATAAGAATATAACTTCTAAATATTGATATTTTTGCAAATGTTAATTATTTTTGGTTGTTTTTATTTTTTTTTAAATTGGCATTTTAAGGGGAGGTAACTTTAAAAAAGTGCATTTTCTGAAGGATTCTGTATGGAATTTTCCTATTTTGTATTTTAGCCGGAAAAAACGTACGGTGACCCTATCTTTTCTTTTGATATTCTCAAAGCAGTGTCTGAAAGCTATCTTTTCCTGAAGTATTTAACAATTCTATCATTTTGTTTAGTTTCTAATCACAAAATGGTGTTTTTTCCTGTATAATCCATACAAAATGTGTCATTTTTTCCCGTCCTGTAGCTTGAGAAAATGCGCGGTGACCTATCATTTTTATTATATTTTTCAACATGTATCAATAGATACAACGTTTTGGCAAAGTATGAACAAATTCTATCATTTTTATTTTAGACTCCCATACCACCTTAAGTGTTTAAAAAGTGTCCAAAAACTTTTGTTAGATGAACCTGAAATTTGAGGCCAAAATCGGCCCTTACCGGACCTATTCCTTTAAAAAAAATTGTTTGCTCTCATGTTGCGCTGCTACTTTTAGTTCGTTAACCCATCAAACGAATGGGAAACAACTGTTATATTCCTGATTTGGTACAGGCATTTCTTTATGGAGAAAGTGAAACAACAAAAATACCGAACTCCAAAAAACAAATTCAAAACGGAATGTCACTTAACAGTTGTAAAAATCACAGACTCCAACATATCAAACAACTGACAAATTCCTGACTTGGTACAGGCATTTCCTTATGTTGACAATGAAGGATTAAACCGTGTTTTAAAGCTAGCCTTTCAGTTGCATGACAGTCGCATTATATTTCATTATTTTGACAAACATATGTGAACAAAACAAAAAGACATAATAGGTAAAAATTCAAAAAGAGGGGTACAGCAGTCAACATATTGTATTATAATCACAATCACTATAAGAACAAACAAATATGCCAACAAAGATAAACAAAATGGCATAAAGACAAAGCACAGCCGCAAAAATGAAACACAAAAATACAAACAATGAAACACAAGAATACAAACAATGAAACACAAGAATACAAACAATGAAACACAAGAATACAAACAATGACCACAGCACAACCACACAATGGCGGGATGTACAAGTATTGTGCCACGCTTAAGGTACTAGTCGTGTATTGCATCTCTAGTTTCCGGTGCATGTCAAAACATGGAGGGAAACAAACTAGTCCATTATTTTCTGAATTTTTTTCTCTGTTTGATTATAGGTTTATGCTGAATTGAAACACATATATAGATTGAAAAAAATCTGCATCTTTTTGGGGTTATCCATCCAGGAAAGTGGAAGGATATCATGTTTACTGGAAGTGGTGCGGCCTAGTAAAAACAGCAAACAGAAAGTAGAAAAAAAATGTTTTGACTTCAGGGTTACGTAACCTTTTATTCTCGTGGTATGACCCACCTTTTTTCTCGATTAAATCAAAATTTCACATTAGTACATATATGATATGAACATGAAATTTTTTTCTATGTAGCATTTTTTATTTTTTTAAAGATCAGTTTAGCATGTAAGCCTATGGAGCAGTCAATTACAAGACTGCAACCTTAAATAATATAACTTTAAAATAGATCAAACAGTAAACTTTTAGAATTTACAAAGATATACTAGAAATATTCTTTGACCACTATTTGGTTTAGGTTCGGATAGCATAGTTTTATGTCCTCGAGCATTCTTGTATCTATAAAGTTTCTGTTTCTAGAATATTGTTAAACGCTTGATTCGATTATATGCCGCTTACTTTACGTTATACTTTTTTTTAATATATCTCAATCTGTTAAAAAAAGGACCGACTTGTCTAACAACGTGATAACATTGTATCGACCATTCCACTAACTTTGAATGTGATGTATCATTTACAAACGCCAGAAAGACATCTTCCTGAAAAGTCATGCAATTTACTTACCGCGTACATGAAATCAACAAATTATCAATCAATATTCTGTCGTCCGATTTATTCCAGATATTTTCCAATGTCATTTCAGAATTATTTCTTTTATGACACAACAGCTTTTGCTCATTGTTGAAGTCTGTACGGTGACTTATGTCTTTTAATTTCTGAGTTATTTGGTCTCGTGTGATGATGTGTCGTTCGGTAAATCTGAATGTAGATATATTTGCTGCAACTCATTTAAAGCATTCTTCTCTAATGAGAAAGGTAAATATGCTAGATATTCTTACTGGAGGTGTGATGAGATGATTAAAGCTGTTAATTTTCTCCTTGATAATATTTATGTACGTTTCGGCAACAAAGTTTATCGACAGGTTGTAGGTATCCCCATGGGCACTAATTGTGCCCCTTTAATAGCAGACTTGTTTTTGTACTGTTACGAATCATAGTTCATGACTAAACTCACTAAAGACCCGTCGAAATTGCATTTAATTGATAAATTCAACAACACTTACCGTTATCTTGATGATATTTTTTCGTTAAATAATCAAGAATTTTCTCAATATACTGCTGAAATTAACCCTAAGGACCTTACTTTAAATAAATCAAATTTATTCGGTAATAACTATCCTTTCCTGGATTTAGATATTTCGGTTTTAAACGGGAAACTACACACTAAAATTTACGACAAAAGAGACGATTTGTCGTTCCCTATTGTTAATTTTCATTTTTTAGATGGTACCATCTTACGGTGTTTATGTTTCACAACTTGTTCGCTATGCCCGTGTCTGTTGTGACGTTATTGATTTTAACGAACGCAACCTATGTATTACTGGTAAATTATTAAACCAGGGATATCGTTACCATAAATTACTCAAAACCTTAACTAAATTTTTCCATAGATATGAAGATTTGGTTTTGAAGTTTGGTTGTACCTGTAGAAAACTTATTTCAAACGGGATAGCACATCCTCATTTTTACGGAAATGTTGTTAACCGTGCCCGGAAATTTAGAAATGATCCATGTAAACTTGTCGCTCCTTTAAATAAACTTATTCTAAAAGGTTACCTATTCAACACTGTAATAAGATCATTGAATATTGTTTTTATTGGTATAAATATTGATTTTGTTATCAGTAAATTAAAAGCTAACTAAATATTACTAGTATGTTATATGCATATACATATTCATGGATCTACAATCTGTTCATACCTGTAACTTGGCATTGCACAAGGTCATGTTTTTCTCTAGCTGTTTATGACGTCTTTACACTAAATCCATTGGATTTTGGATGTGTACTGATTGATAGTTAAGTCTTAGATGCATGATTTTTTTATTAGTTGTTAGTGGCTTTGAACTAGCTGTCAGATAACTGCAAGTACTCTCAGATCTGTTCATTGTGTATTTTTGTGTCGGGATGTATAAGTACCGGGCCACGTCCACTTGTATTTTTGTCCATCTGATGAGTTAAGCCTTTTTCAACTGATTTTTATAGTTCGTTCTTATGTTGTACTGTTATACCACTGTCCCAGGTTAGGGGGAGGGTTGGGATCCCGCTAACATGTTTAACCCCGCCACATTATTTATGTTTGTGCCTGTCCCAAGTCAGGAGCCTGTAATTCAGTGGTTGTCGTTTGTTTATGTGTGTTACATATTTGTTTTTCGTTCATTTTTTTATATAAATGAGGCCGTTAGTTTCCTCGTTTGAATTGTTTTACATTGTCTTATCGGGGCCTTTTATAGCTGACTATACGGTATGGGCTTTGCTCATTGTTGAAGGCCGTACGGTGACCTATAGTTGTTAATGTCTGTGTCATTTTGGTCTTTTGTGGATAGTTGTCTCATTAGCAATCATACCACATCTTCTTTTTTATACTAATTGCCAATAATACCACATCCTTTTTATATTCATGTCAAAACTAAAAACATTTTCTTTAACACATCGATTTGTACACGTCACACCATAAAGCTCTTCCGGTAAATTTACAACGAAGACATTGACCACCGAATACGGATTGTCAAACAGAAGTCAAATGATCAAAAGGCGGTTTGGTAGAATCGCAGTTGTCGCGCTTACAATATCAACATTGTCATAAATCAAAACCATTAAATAGTGAAACAATTATTATAAACCTTTTATGGATAATCGTAATAGGGCATGCAGTTGTTTTGCTTCTGTGAAGTATACTATAATTGCTTGTTGCACTATTTTATGATAAATATGTGCACATTTCAGTATTATTTTTAAATATTCATTGACATATTATATGTATCATTTTTTCACATTCATTTACGAATGTATAATTGCTCTGTGATATTGAACCATTCCTTCATCAATCATTTGTAAATATTGCCTCATTGTTAAACTGTTGAGGGTCGGTTGAAAACAAAACTTTACGACAAAAGAGATAATTTCAGCTTTCCAATTGTGAATTTTCCATTTCTAAGTAGCAACATTCCAGCAGCACCTGCATACGGTGTATATATCTCCCAATTGATACGATATTCCCGTGCTTGCATTTCCTATCATAATTTTCATGATAGATGGTTTTTGCTCTCAAGGAATCTATTAAATCAAGAGTTCCAAATGGTGAAGTTGAAATGATCCCTACGTAAATTTTGCGGACGCCTTCACGAGTTGGTTGACCGTTATGAAATAACCGTTATACAAATGATATCGGATATGTTCCTTACGTCGTAACTACAACTTCCCGTTCATGAATGTGACCTACCGTAACGACTATTTACCGGATTTGTTATCACATAAGCAACACGACGGGTGCCACATGTGGAGCAGGATCTGCTTACCCTTCCGGAGCACCCCAAGTTTTGATAAGGTTCGTGTTGATTATTTTTTAGTTTTCTATGTTGTGTCATGAGTACTATTGTTTGTCTGTTTGTCTTTTTTTATTTTCAGCCATGGCGTTGTCAGTTTATTTTCGATTTATGAGTATGACTGTCCTTCTGGTATATTTCGTCCCTCTTTTGTGGATATTTTATACCCACGTTTTACCTTCTGTAAATAAATCACAGTTGTTGATCTTATATTTTTCTGAATTGCCGAATATTGGTGAGAAAGCCAATTTAAAACTCAAATGCAGAGTGAAGCAAACATCAATTATTTAATGAATCAATCTATCAAATATGTATTTAAAAGAAAACTTCGATTTTCGAACTGATTTGTGGTTATTTTGTTCTGTCACCATGATTACACCACTTGTCTAGGTTGGTAGCGATGGTTGCGAGAAAGCTAACTTGTTTAATCCAATATAATTCTGTTGTAGCCGTTGGTTTTCGTCAATAATAATTAGTTTTGAGATGTTCAATCAGGTCGTTCGTTTTCTCTTTTACATGTTTTATATTGTTTTTATATCTTACTGGGTGGTGTGAGTTTTGTGAATTGTTGAAGGCTGTACGTTGACCTGTTGTGCTATCCTTTTTTGTCTTTGTGGAAGGATATCTCTTTTTATCATTTTATTATATCGATCGTGTTAACGAAGTTCTGAAACCATTCAGAAGCATCTCTGTATCACTGTATTTAGGAGAGTTCATATTGCTAAAACTTGAGTTAAACATTTAGTTTGCAAACATTTTTATGCCCCACCTACGATAGTAGAGGGGCATTATGTTTTCTGGTCTGTGCGTCCGTTCGTCCGTTCGTCCGTTCGTCCGTCCGTCCGTCTGTCTGTCTGTTCGTCCGTCTGTCCCGCTCCAGGTTAAAGTTTTTGGTCAAGGTAGTTTTTGATGAAGTTGAAGTTCAATCGACTTCAAACTTAGTACACATGTTCCCTATGATATGATCTTTCTAATTTTAATGCCAAATTAGAGTTTTTACCCCAATTTCACGGTCCACTGAACATGGAAAATGATAGTGCGAGTGGGGCATTCGTGTACTGAGGACACATTCTTGTTATTCTATATAATATGAGGCAGGCATTACCTGTGAATGGGGACGAAGTCTGTAAGAATTATTTTTTTTGTAACTGAAATATTTGTTAAAAAAAAAGAAACGGAAATAGCGTATCGTTTCTGAAGTTGCTTCTGTTGTTAGGGATTTTAGTTGTGACGTTATTAAAGTTATGACGTCATATTCAATTTAAACAAAGAAACGCTGTCATCAGGTAATTTTTTTTTTAAATAATTTTAAAAATGAATTAGTATTGGGTTCCTTTCTTAGACTAATAAATATACATTTTATTCAAAGTCTCATGCAAATTGAAACATCATTAAGAAAAGAAAGGATATGTGGTGTCTATTAATAACAAAGGAAATCGCTTTTTATTGGTTAACTTTATGCGACAAACGTAGTGAGGCCTTCAACGCAGAACAAGCACTTTCACCTCACTAGAACTGGTTTTAGCAGAATTTTTTGCAAATTGACGCCACAACTGGTAAATGAAGAACAAAAGCCATATAGTTATATTAATATAATAAATCATTTACATGTACAAAAAAATAATCATTTACTGTCATAATTAAGCTAGACAATCACTTCAAAGCGTGAAAAATCAATACAAACGTTTTAACAACTACAGGACAAATCAAAATGTTAGATAACTTTGATGGAAATAACAATTGATGTAAATACTGCTTTAACTTTTAATATATTTGATTGGTTGATTGTAGATTGCCTGCAGTATGTCCAGGGAAAATATTTCATGCCTGTTCGGGACGAGAAAAAAAATCAACCATTTATAAACTGACAAAGAATAAGTTTATGTATGTGATGGCGATCGAACGGAATGATTTGCAGGAAATTTAGACTGCCACTGGGCTATGAAGGTATAGAAAAAAGTTTTGCCATTTAATAGGCCATCTATATGGACCACAGAGAGAGTTGATTTATTCATCCCGCACAGCAAAAATGACGCCTTGCTTGAGCATTTGATTTATTGTCGCAACGGGAAAAATCCAGGACTGAGGTCACCATAGTTCTTCCCTCTGACAACTCTTTAGATTTTAATCTACGTGGCTATAAGTGCCTGTGTAAAGTGAAGAATGTGACAGTTGTTTTCCATTCATTTGGTGTGTTAAAGTAACTGGTTTTGCCAATTAATATAGGACTTTCCAGTTTGAATTTTCCTTGTAGTTCGGTTTTCATTTAATTTGCGTTTTTATGGAGATGTGCAAAACACTGCAGAATCTCATTGCTTAAACACTGTATCCCTTTCCCCCTTTACAATAGAAATATAACATCATCTGCTTTTTAACCACGCATAGACCTTACTATTGACTTTATATTTCCAAGGCATCTGTTTGACTAGCAATATATATAGGGGCTTGCGAATACGTGTATAAAGCGTATTATTATAAGATATTCATTACATTCATTTTTATTAAAAGATCAATGCACTTGACTCTCTCTCATATTGTCATCTTCTTTTGCTCAATCAACGGTTGTTATAATATACTTCTTGATCAATGCCTTTTATTGTTGGATTGCTGCAGCAGACATACAATGTGCTTGTGACCTTTCAATTTAGCGATTTGTAATGGCGATTTTCTCTCCTTCGTATATATATTTTGAGCGGCTTTATGTTTTAGTAAATCTTGCACAATATCGACATGACCCTTTTCACAAGCTACATACAATGGTGACAAACCCTGCGAACCTAGACTATTTGAACATATATTAGGATTAGCACTGTTTGCAAGTAATAATGTAACAAGTTGAACATTCCCATTCGCAGAGGCTATGAATAACGGCAATTCATAATCCTGACCTTGAATCCTAAAATTGGGATCGGCTCCATATTTAAGCAATAATTTCATAATAGTTGTCAATTCATATGTTGCACTTATACATAATGGTGATAGATGTATGTCCATCAAGTCATTTCTACATAAATTTGGGTCACATTTATTTTGGAGTAATAACATAACAATATCTGCAAATCCCTTTTCGGTAGCAACACAAAGCGGAGAGTCGATTTTCGATCTCAAATTTGAAAAAAGCATAGCCTGTCTTTTGTTTGTTTTAAAATGCACTACCATATCCTGATTTGCTTTGAAATCAAGTAACAGTTTAACAATATTGGTAAATCCATCTCGCGAAGCTATGTACAAAGGAAATAAGCCATTGTTTGCTCTTAAATTTGAATCTGCTCGATGTTCAAGTAATAACTGAACTATTTCGGTATGACCATACTTTGATGCAATGCATAATGGCGACTGTCCATCATGCATTATATCTTCAGAAAGTAAATTTGGGTCACTGTTTCTTTCTAGTAGCAAACGAACTACTTCGGTATGACCGAGTCGTGATGCAATAAAAATGGGAGAGTTGCGTTTTCCACAAATGTTAGGGTCACTTCCGTTCTCAAGTAATATTTCTACAATATCGATAAAACCTTTACTTGAAGCGAAATATAACGGAGTCTCCTGATTTGTTGTACATATATTTGTGATTGCGTTGTGTCTTATCAATAGCCTAACAACTTGTTTATGGCCCAGTCCAGAAGCTACATGCAATGGCGTTTCACCATTTTTCAACCCTCTGCGTTGATTTGGATCACACTTATATGTAAGCAATAATTTAACCATTCCAACTTGATCATTCTCAGATGCAATGAACAAAGGAGTTGTTCCAAATTTATTCATGACATTAACATCAACTTTAATTTCAAGTAATGTCTCCATTATATCAAGATAGTTTTGTTGGGACACTACCAGTAAAGGCGAGATATCTTGAAACACACGTATATTTCTTTTCAAATTAGATTTCAAGCGTAATTGTTCTATAAACTTCAGCCTGAATGTTAAATACTGCAGTTGTTTATTTGTAAATACTTTTTGAACATATCCGTCATTTATGTCCTTGCATAATCTTATCATATAGTCTTTTTCTTTTTCCATCGGAACATAAATAACTAGTGACTCTTTGCTTTGATACCTTTGATTAATTTCAAATTGATAGCGATCTCGTATGATATCGGGATGACAAAGTCTTAATATCATATCAAACATGTGTTTTCCATAAAAAGATACAACAGTGTCAAACCATTTATCGTGTATTATGCTGTAAGAGTCTTTTATCATTCTAACATATGTATTCGATAACTTTGTTAGGTTGTCTGTCACAACTTTTCGTGAAAGTGCAGACGATGTTCTAACATTATCTGAGATTTCAGATAATATTTTTTTGAAACGCCGGTTTTTAATATCATTTCTATCGATTTTGTTGTTATAAATGACAAACAACGATAATACTGAAAATGGTGTTTGATCAGGGGCATGTTTAAATGATATCAAATCATCTTCGATCACTTGAGTTGGATTGTTAAAAAAACTGACAATATTGCTATTTCTGTTTGTCGAATAAAATTGACAAAGAAGTGGCAAGCAATCATATTTGTTGAACACACTCATACGTTTAATAGTTTCTACTTCTTCAATGAAAAGATGGGATTTTGCAATCAAAATTCTTTCATTATTTGACAAATTGTATTGAGGTGATAGTATATCATGCTCATTAGAAGAAAGGATATCAACACCTTTGAATTGTGAGTCATTAAATATATGTGGTCTACAAGTAAATAGGCATTTCAATAACCCGTCTCCGAAGAGCAGTCGTATATCCATTGATAAATCTTTCCACTCCATAAGTTTTTGTAAGTCTAACGAATATTTGCCACAGACGTCATCAAAAACAAATAGTTGTCTTTTCCCTTTAATATAATACGTCATTAGATCTTTCGGTGAATGCACTGCTAATATTTGATATTTTAGTTCTCGGGATAAACGCAAAGCTACATTTCGGACAGCAGTGGATTTTCCACTACCTGAAAAACCAATAACGGTGACAATATCTTCATCCTGAATTTTTTCTTTCAGTGCTTCGATTGCTGATGTCATTACAATCAATTTGTTATCGATTTTTGACCATTCATCTATAATATGTTCTTGAATATCTAAGAATATACGAGTGAAAGTGAAGTACGAATGTAGCAATACAGTTTCTTAATTTTTTCTCGATAATTAATATTTTGAAATATGTATTAATAAGACAGTGACCCCTTAAAACCAACAAAAAACAACGTTTTGGCAATTTATTTCAAATTTTTCACACATTTTCGTAACTCTCGGAATCTTTAGATAGTTGCTATCTAGAATCATATTTTATTGTGTTTTGTCTTGTACTGCATCATCTTAATTCACAAATTGGTACACTAGTGTTTCATCTAAATTTTCACTTTAATAATTTATAAAGTGTACTATTCAATTTTACAATCTGGGCCGATACCGCTGCTGGTGGACAATCAGTACCAAATGGTATCATTAGCCCAAAAGTCAATTCCGTAGTTTAGGCAAAGTTTGAATTAAGATGTATTTCGCAATTATGTTAGGTTAATTGTTTAACTGGTTCGGTCCTTCTACATAATAAACTTTAAAATACGCCTGTGTGCGTGTCTGATGAAGGCAAATCAAGAAAAGCAGTTTGAACGCATAGCATTTTTATAAATTGTTTTAAACGACGGGTATAAAAAATGAGGTAGATTTAGCGTACACATCCGACACCAATTTATTATTTTGTAAACTACATTATGTTGCTCTTATTGCACATAATTTGTGCCTGAGTGTATTAATAAAACTTGTCTTGACTTGTCTTGACACATCTGAGATCAACCCCGGTTTTTGGTAGGGTTCACTTTGCTCAGTCTTCCAAGTGTTTTGATTGGTCGTTCTTTGCCATGACACTTATAGTTTATTTTTCGACTTATCAGTTTGAATATTCCTTTGCGACCTTTCGCCTCGGTTCAGCAAAATATAACATAGATTTCAATATCATACATTCGTAGTTGATAATACAATATTCAGTCAAAATGCTACTCGGAAAAAAGTTGAAAATTACTTTTACTTTACTATAATACAAAAAACAAAGAATGACCCTCTCACATGGTTGAATCATTGAATCAAATCAGTTGTACCAATCATTGTTTGTCGAATAGTCGTCCTGTTAAATGTTAAAATCGACTGAAAGTTAATATTGTCAACCAACTAATTGAAGGTTACCTTCAACAGATAGCGACAAATAAACATCATTTTGACAACAAAAAGCGTACCTTTAATAGCTGGTGGTAAGTTAGCATCAAGACGCTGGAACCTCAGCTCCTGACATTGTTCTCTAAATTTTTCACCACCAAGTCTTACAACTGCCTGTTATTTGAAAGAACATTATATAAAATCTATGAGGTCAAAAGTAAGATATAACATTTAACTTATCATGACTTAATGATATGATATTGAAAGGATATAAAATATGACTGTCAATAAGATAAATATCTTCCAGAGTCCAAATGACATTGGAATAAATAATTGCAGATCAATTTTATTGCCTTCAACAATTAGAAAAAACCCATACCGTGTACCAATATTCAGATGTACTGAACCGCCCCGTCAAAACAAAGTGTGAAACAATTTAGACGAGCAAACCAACGACCTGTTTTATCAAAGAACAATAAAGTAAGACAAATATGACAGAGAGAAACCGTTGGCAAACACTGTACTACGAACTCCTGACCAACGAAAGGAACATAGATAATGTGACTGATTTGAATTAATATAATGATTGTTGGGGTAAATTGCTGCTGCAACAATTTAATGCAAACTAATAACAACAGAAATGCCTTGTCACTCTCTCTGCTTACTGATAGGTGACAACGCACAAGCAATTTCTAATCCGTTTGATAGAGTTATCTCTCATACCATAGGTTTATCCCCTTAAACGACCAAAACATTTAGTCATTTTCAAAGTTAGTAATAATTGACTTTGGAAAGGCACAATAATATGTAGGGGGGTTAAACTATGATCTTAAGATCTAATACCGTTCATATATAGATTTTATCATTAAAAAAACCCAAGGTAAATACAAGAAGAAAAAAGAAAGAAAAAAAACAGTATAAGCAAATCCGTTACCTTTTAATTACTACTCTGTTAAAGAGGTAACGCTAGGACAAGACGAAGATAAATGATGATAAACTTTCAAACATTCAATAATACTCCGATCTTTTAAAGTAAGCTCAGAGTATTTTCATAGCGATACATATGACATTTCAAAGCTACAAAGACAATCAAGGGTAGTCAAGGTCGTTAACCCTCCACCTCGTCGTAAATGAAATCATTACGAAGATCGATGCAATCTTTAGGTATAGGAAGATGTGGTATGAGTGCCAATAAGACAACTCTCCATCCAAATAACAATTTATAAAAGTAAACCATTATAGGTTTAAGTACGGCCTTTAACACGGAGCCTTGGTTCACACCGAATAACAAGCTATAAAGGGCCCCAAAACACAAGTGTAAACCATTTAAACAGAAAAACCAACGGTCTAAACTATATAAAAAAACGAGAAACGAGAAACATTTATAAACTGCATAAAAAAACGACAACTACTGTACATAAGATTCCTGATTCCTTACATAGTTTCACCTTAAGAGCGGGAAGTGTTCGAATATAAAAGATTGATAGCAACGTGATACAATTTTATAAAACAAAATGAAAAGTAAGCCAGATTCATTTATACCTCGCTTATTTCGTTGTAGGCTTTTTCGAAGTCTTGAATTTCATTTGTCTCCATTGCATCATGTGCACTTTTATTTCTATAGAAAACAATTCTTGTTAGATCAGCCACTGTACTTGTGTCAATCACAAGAGGAAGTTGATTTCCAATGGACAGTTTTGCTATATTTCTAAAGAAAACCATCATCAAGGTAATATCAAACGTACTTGACGATACATTACCTACAAAGAAAAACAATATATTTCATGTATATTTAAAGAATTTTTCCTCTATTGGAACGATGGCCATAACTACCTAGATGTCAGTATTTTGACCTACAAATAATTGAACCCAAAACATATGTCACATTGAATAAAACAGAAAACATTCCACAAAATATTAAAACATCTCCAACCTTCGTCACAAACCAGATCAGGGATATTCAAATCAAGCTCAAGAGAAGCAAAAGAAAATAACAGTTGAAAACATACTGACAATTAAATGAGAAAAATAAAAAACGAACAGAAGAGAAACACTATATAAAACACAACATACACCACTTAAGACTGCACAACACTTACCTAACCAAAATCCGTGCTTGATATCAGGAGTGTACGACAAGCATATCGTTATTCTAGATACGTGGCACCCGTAGTGTATATTGTGTAAATAGGCACCTTGTAATTAATTTTAGTTCGTGAGTCACAATCGAAGACAGAATGACGGATTGGGGTTACGACGACTGGAACATATCCATCATAGAAGCAACAGATATTCAAAACCGATCAAAGAAATCGTGATTGCGTTCGTAAATGTTTTGAAGGGATAATTCCAAATTTATTACTTGAAACTTTGGTTAAAGAGCTTCCTTGTAAGCAGCAACCCTTAATCGTTGAAATCATGTTAGGAAATGCAAGTTATTGAATATTGCATAAACTGCGAGAGATGCACTCGTAGTACATGCGCTGCTGGAATGTAACTGTTTAGAAATGAAAAATAAACAATTTGAAAGCTGAAATCATCTCTTTTGTAGTAAGGTTTTGTTCTCAACCGATCTTAATCAATTTCATGATGCAAGTCAAGAAATGGGACAGACTTTAATGTATCGATGGAATCCTTTATTTCAATCAATGAGATAGATGCAATCATCATTGTCACCCAGTGAATTTTAAATTGAATCAACATATGCAATGTTATTGTTAATACCACTACGCGAGAGAACAGTTTCACAGTATTTCTGAAGACCCTCTTTTCATAGACCCAGATAGTTTGTCAATCTAATGGATAATACAGATGTGCCGTGTTTTTCAAAGAATTTTATGACGATTTGGTATCCAATACAAACCAATACGTCCTCAGGTTGTTTATTGAAATATTTATTGAAGCAACGAAAGACTTATGATTCGTCAAATGATATGTTTTTGTATGTGGATTTCATGCGTTCTCATTATTTACTTATTCATTTACAAAACAATAATAGTTATATGATTTACATAAAAAAAAATATTCGAAGCTTTGACCGTAGGAGCAACAACGCATTTATCGTAAGAGATAATTGACACATCACAGCTTCTTTGTCTCTGAAACTGAATTTTTCAACTCACGAAATCGACGTTTCATCTGATACCTGGTTGTTTTGACTCATTCTGACAATGTTCTTCTCGATTGGTACATGCACAGGTAAAGAGGTAAAATGGGAGGGTTGAAATCGCACAAGGTATGTTTAACTCAGGCGCATTTTTCACATGTCTCTAGTCAGGAGCCTCTGTACTTTATTAGACTTGTATGTTTTTTTTAATTTCAGTTCATTTATATGTTTTGGAGTTTAGTATGACCTTCTTTTTACTGAACTAGTACATATTATTTAGGGATCAGCTGTATACCGCCTCTGATGCGGGATTTTCACTCTGTGTACAAGACCCGTTGGTGAGATTCGGCTGTTTTATGCTCTTTTGTCGAGTTGCTGTCTCTTTGACACCTTCCCAATTTCAATTCTCAATTTTATAATCATTAATTTCAATTCTTAATTTTATAATCATTAATTACAAATAGCATTAATATAAACATGTCCGGAATTTTCGGGTTTTTTTATGACAAAGGTTTGGAACAACAAAATTGATTTTATACTAGTATTCTAGATATTGAATGCTATAGATTTCCTGATTAAGGAAAATCTAGAAAAGTGCTTTGGACGTAGCATGAAATAGTATTGTCATAATTTTTTTTGTCTGCATGATAATGCCATGACATGTTTTTAAATTATCCTTTTCAATGTTTGCCACAAAATTGCAAATCAATTTACTAGGGAGTGGTAGGATCGTCCGTGCTCTAATAATGACGTGGTGTGTGAACATAAATAAAGTCCGCTGCTACGCCTGCATCACTCACTATGCGAATCAATAATCAGTCAAAATTTCACAATTTGAAACACAACGTCAAAATCACAGACTATTCCGATACCTATCATAAAACAGCCAAACATGTCGCTAGTTTGATTCGACATGGACTTGTCGTATCGAGCAATGAATTTGTAATGGTGACCACATAAATCATTTTCTCAAAGGTTCTGAAATACATATATTTACCTGATTTTGGTTCTAACAATTCGCGTTGATTCTTGGTTATGTTTCTAATTTTGAGGATGTTTCCTTTACGTATAGTCTTCTGAAGAACATCAGGGTGAAATTGTTTGTCAAATTCCACTCTGACAGCCGGCTCTGCTACAAACTCTATTAGATGCTGTAGTCGTAACCTATTTGACTGTTCTGTTGGTATCGATCCTCTGTCAGTTGTCCGACACGTTTCTTTTTCTCTCTTTGTGAAAACATATGATATTGTTACTATGAAACATAAATAAACTGCTATATTTCTAGTGATAAAAAATGTGATGAATATTTAAAATGATGACTATTATATTTACTGCCACCACAGGGGGTTTCGTTTGAAAACATCTTTAGCGTCGCCAAATTAGTAAAGTGTCAAATCTCATGTTAATGACTATTATACTTCAAATAATATTCAAGTTTGGAAAGGATTTCAAAATGAAGAAAATGCTACGTTCTGAAAGTTAAATATATTTACTGAGTTTATATATATACCATATGATGCAACAAGAGCAAAATCGCAAAAACGACGTTTGTGATAAATACGTTAAATAGCCGATTTTATTTAAAACTCTTTTGACTGTGTATCATCAGAAGATCTAAGTTATATGATGTTTCAACATGTTCAAGTTTAACAAAAATCGTTATATGTTTTACATAACTGAAAATCTACTTTCATCTTAAAACACGTTTTCAAAGATTTTTAAAAGAAAATCCTCCATTTTATCCACATTTTACATTAAGTGTACTGATATTGAATTATTGTCTTTAAGTATTTCATTTGCTGAACTTTTAACTATAGGCAATGATCTAAACATCGTTAGGAATTAGGCAATCCCACGGTTTATGTAAGAAAAAATACCTCGATGGATGAAAAAGTCAGCAAACCTGTAAGAAAGACATATGAAATTTTTCATATAAACCAATTCATTTAACCACTTTTATGGCAAAGTTGAGAAAAATTGGGAACACATGTAAATATAAAACAACAAAACATAACGATCGCTCAGTCACTTTTGAATGTTTGAAATACTAAGGTTTTTCTACCTCAGGAATAGATTACTTTAGCTGTATTTGGCAACAGTACTTTTATGAATTTTGATCCTCAATGCTCTTCGACTTCGTTTTTTATTTGGTCTTTTTAACTATTTTGATTACGAGCGTCACTGATGAATCTTTTGTAGACGAAATGCGCGTCTGGCGTAAATCATAAAGCTAATTCTGGTATATATGACGAGTTTATTTATCAGTCAGCTCACCTCTACATCCCTGTTTCTGTATTCAATGTTTATCGAGGTCACAGTCGGTAAACCTGGGCGCTGAGAACTGAATGTTAATTATCAACGAAAGCTTATCATAGAAGTATATTTCTTCCTATGTCGAGTCAATTAAAATAACACTTTTAAAATCGCATGGGTCTGGCTCGCTTTTCTTGTTGTATCTTCATCAGGAATGCTGAAAAAGTAACATTTGAAACAGTACTTAAAAAATACATTGTTCTAGCGCGCGTTTGTTGTTAAATTATCTTCATCAGGAATGCTGAAAAATAACATTTGAAGGCCAATGATGTATAAATACGTAGAAACATTAGTAGCGAGGAGTGGATTGATTGCTTGATTGTTGGTTGCTTAACGTCCAGTGGAAAAGCGAGGAGTGGAAGTGAGTTATACAATTGTTAGGGAAAGTGTTTTGATATCTTTTGTAAGATATTCACTTTTTATACAACTAGTTAAATATTTGTTATAATTGATCAAAATGAAAATGAAAAAATTAAGATTTGTTCAACAATCTTTTTTAAACACCTCAAATATTTCTGATAACATATATTGCAATATGCTTTTTTAAAGCTTTACATCGATACTATCAAAAAATTGGTCTTACATCTAATATAACTACATATACAACTAAGACAACATAGTTTGGTTTTATTTTAGGATGTCTACCTTATATATGTTTATACATTTCCAATTTGTAATTACTAGATATTTATAATTGGATGTTAAAGCTTGACTAAGTATTGATGGATTGATTACATATTCAAATAAAGTTTAAAAGAAGATGTGGTATGATTGCCAATGAGACAAACTCTCTACAAGAGACCAAAATGACATAGAAATTAACAACTATAGGTCACCGTACGGCCTTTAACAATGAGCAACGCCCATACCACATAGTCAGCTATGAATGGCCCGAAATGACAAAGTAAAACAATTCAAACGAGAAAATTAACGGCCTTATGTACGTAAAAAATTAACGAAAATCAAATATATAACACATAAACAAACAAAAACCACTGAATTACAGGCTCCTGACTTGGGACAGGTTTCAAATAAATAAACTAAAAATTTCTTGTTACAAATACAACTGATAATGATGGAAATTGTTGCATCCTTCCTTATACACAGCCTCAAATACACAGCTACAATGGAAAGTTAAAAGTAAACGTAATGTTGTTTGTAGATTGTAACTACTTTAGGGTGTAATGTCAAAAAATGCTTATTCTAACATATACCCTTGAGGTTGCACTTTGTAAATCACGTGTGATTTGCAAGTTACGCCTCTTTTGGGGAAAAATTGAATGTGCATATCAATACTGTTACTGTATACATGGTTATTGCCATGGATGCAAACTAATTTTTTTTATTTGATTGGAAGACATTTGGGCGTTGAGTCAAATTTAACATTCTCCTCAAAACTTCCCGAATGAAGAGTGACTGAAAATGAAATTTAGGAAGTTTCTATGTAAAATTGCATTGTTGGTTTTACACAAGTGCAACATATAGAAAGAAATTATTATGATATAAATTACACAAAAATACAACTACTTACCAGATATGTAATTTTGTCAAACGCCGTGATCAACTGATGAATTGTGAATGAAGTATTATTTCCGGAAAATTAATTTTCTGGTATTATCTGTACACTGAGCAACTAATAATAGATTGTTATAAGCTGAACCTGTTTCCGTTTTGCACTTTTAACTTGACCTCCCGGAACACAAAGGAAGAATAAAATTATTGACTCGGTATTATCTATAAGTTTGTTGATTTTCAATTAAACTGAATACAAAAGGATCTGGATGTGTGTTTTTTGTAGATGAAACAACGATAAAACACAACTGAATACGTCTAAACAATTATTGCTTTAAGGATTCTCGAAAAATTGCATCCTTGTTAGAATTTAATTTTTAAAAGTGCATACAAACAAATTCTCGACAATGATATCAAATACCGATCAAAACAGTTAAAATGCCAAATTAAATTGCATTTGTAAATAAATGCTTCATAATTTTTTTTATGCAAATGCGAGAAATACCAGCTCTATTTTAAATATATCTCTTTCAGTTAGAGATACTAGTACGAGATTTTATGCAAATCCGTCGAACCATTTCCTTGAGTATTTTTGCATTAAACGAAAACTGAATTAATGAAATTTTCTAATTAAGGGCATACGTAACAGCATTACAGAGGTGACAGTGATATTGCTAACGGAAAATGCTATTTTTCGCTACGACCAACTGTGACATATCGTCAACTGATATGAAATTTGTATGTGGATTACATTCGTTCTCATTATTTCCTTATTCATTTACGATACAATAAAATTTATATGATTTACATACAAAAAACAAATATTTAAAGCTTTGTCCGTAGGAACAACAACACATTTATCGTGAAGAGATGATAGGCACGTCTTAGCTTCTTTGTCTCTGAAAATGGACGTTGGTCGATCATTCACACAATTTTTCAACTCACGAATTCGACGTTTCATCTGATCCCTGGGTGTTTTGACTCATTTTGACAATGTGTCTAGTTCTTCTTATTCTCAATTGGTACATGCTCAGGTAAAGAGGTGAAATGGGAGGGTTGAAATCGCACGAGTCATGTTTAACTCTGCCGCATTTTTGCGCCTGTCTTACGTCAGGAGCCTCTGGCCCTTATAAGTCTTGTTTTTGTTTAAATTCTATTTCATTTATATGTTTTGGAGTTTAGTATGTCGTCCATTTTTACTTAACTAGTACACATTTTAGGGACCAGCTGTATACAGCCTCTGGTGCGGGATTTTCTCTCTAACTAGCGAAAGGATCAAATCCCAAATTAATGACTGTTATACTTCAGATAATATTTAAGTTTGGAAAAGGATTTTAAAATGAAGAAAATGCTACGTTCTTAAAATTAAATATATTTACTGAGTTTATATATGTTCTAGACCGTATGAATATTTGGACCGTACGGGTATATATGCCAATATGCTTATTGAAATTGAGGTTAAAGGATGTAAACAAACGGTACAAGGACAATTGTTTTATAATATTTATGAACTTAAAAAAACAATGCATATGCAAAGAAACATGCATGAACTGCAAACATGTAAATGTAAAATAATAATAAAAAATATCATTCGTTGTGGTAGTTATAGAATTAAAGAAACATTTAATTTCAACTGTACGCTAATTTACCTATCCATCTAAAGTAAAAATAGCATCTTGGAGAACTAAAGCTAAACATTTTTGGTAATTGTTTTTTTTTTTGTTTTTTTTTTTTTTAATTTAATCCATATGATACCAAAACATGTATGGTCAGCTGGGCCGTACGAGTATACTCATACGGTCCGACCGTACGCGTATGGTCGGACCGTACGAGTATACGTATACTGTCCGGACGTACGCGTACGGTCCAAATACTCGTATGGTCTGGAACATATAGATACCATATGCTGCAACAAGAGCAAAATAGCAAAAAGGACGTTTGTGATAAATACGTTTAATCGCCGATTTTATTTTAAACTTTTCTGATTGTGTATCATCAGAAGATATAAGTTATATGATTTTTTAACATGTTCACATTTAACAAAATGTTAACATTTTCGTTTTTAAAGAATAAAGAAAATTCTCGATTTTATCCACATTTTACATAAAATGTACTTATATTGAATTACTGTCATCAAGTATTGCATTTACCGAATCTTTTTACCATATTCAATGATTTAAACATCGTTAGGAATATGACCATCCCACGGTTCAAGTCAGAAAAAAACTTGATCATGAAAAAGTCAGCAAACATGTAAGGAAGACATAGGAAATGTTCATATAAACCACATAATTTAACAATTTTTATGGCAAAGTTACTGAAAAATGGAAACACATGAAAGATATAAAACAACAAAACATAATCATCGCTGAGTCAACTCACCTCTACATCCGTGTTTCTGCATTCAATGAGTATAGAGGTCACAGTCGGTAAACCTTGGCGCCGAGAACCGAATGTTAATTCTAATATAACGTCCTTGTTGCGCTTTGTAAACAAAGCCGTGTTTAGTTCTAATTAGCACACAATATGTTTGACACATGCGCACAAACTTACTGTTTACATTCTTGTTATTTCCATGGTTATTCTAATAAAATATTCACATTTTAGCTGCTAACATAAACTTTTGTTATACATTGTAAAAAAAAACTAAAAAACATATATTCACCCTGCTATTATTTTTTTATAAAACTAATTAGATATGAAAATGAAATGTACATATTCCACCGGGAGGAAGCGAGAACAAATTATCATTTATAGGGTATTTTCCGACGCTTCGACCTATAAAAATACTGTAGAATGCTCTATGCTCATTTTATTATGGGTAGGCATTATACGTGTTATATTTGACCATATTTTACACCGCGCTAATGCCTAGTGTAAAATATCGACAAATATAATTCCTACCCATGTTGCAATGAGCTTAGTGCATGACATGAAGGAATTATTTCTTAATCATCAACGAAAGCTTATCATAAAAGTTCACAGACTGGAATGTACATAAAATTGACAATTAATTTGAAGTCAAGCCAATCAAATACTATGTATACTTACACAAACTGACATTGAAGGTAAATCCAGAAAAGCGTTTCGGACGCAAGAAATTATTAACGTGTTATTTTCATTTTTTTTTTACATGTTATTAAAAAGACAACGACACAACTACTTAATAATGTCCTACACAAAATTAAATAAATTACCAAGATAAATATGAAGTTCACACAATCATACAAATCGTAATCAATAAACACATAAACACTTAAAACTTGAAACTTATGGGGTTCAATTAGGATAATGCACTTGTTGTCATTTTAAGTGGTTTTCCTTTGAACGATCTTAATAAAATATCTGTTCGTTGCTTGATATAGGTGGGTGTTACTTTTATCAGGATTGATGGACTTCTCTCTTTTCGAATTAAGATTAAACATATTCAGGAGCCTGTAATACAGTGGTTGTATTTTGTTTATGTGTTACATATTTGTTTTTCGTTCATTTTTATATATAAATGAGGCCGTTAGTCTACTAGTTTCAATTCTTTTACATTGTCATTTCGGGGCCTGTTATAGCTGACTATGCGGTATGGGCTTTGCTCATTGTTGAAGGCTGTACGATGACCTATAGTTGTTAATATCTGTGTCATTTTGGTCTCATGTGGAGAGTTGTCTCATTGGCAATCATACCACATCTTCTGTGTTTTATAATTATATAGTGGATTAGGAAACAAGTTATTGTAATTTATATGTATCCCTCTCCTCTTTGTGAGTGCGAGTGCTGCCTTGTAGTGGCATAAGCTTGCTCATTTTCGAAATCTACAATGGTATTTGTTTTACGTGCAAGAGACATGGCTCTCTCTTAAAAAGGGTCAGCCATTTATCGTCCCCTTCTGATGGACTATCGTCGTTTCTCAAGACCATACTCGCAAATAGTGTCAAGGGAGAGCCAGTTCCTGAGCGGGGGATCGAACCCGGAACCTTTGTGTGAGTATTCCGATGCGTTTACCACGGCTCACTTAAATTTGAAATTTCTGTTTGAATTTGTCTTGGAGTGTTTGCTAATAGTTTTTCGTGTTATACAGTCGGTTGAATGACGAGGGTTCGAGAGCATAATAAGAAACTGGACTGTGCTAATCTAAACATATGTTATGAAAGAACACTATTTCAACAGTGATGTATATAGTAGAAAGTTGGATCAATGGAACTGTATCGGATCGAAATCTTGAATTGAAGGTGCCATAACATGACCTTGGAATGTATGGAAACGCGCTTAGTCAAATAAATTATTAAGTTTGGTAAAATTTGGTCAAAATGGAGCTGTCATGGGTCAGCAGTTGAGAGGGAACAGTTTTGAAAAAAATAATACAGAGCGAATTGCAATCGAAGTTTTTTTTTTTCTACCAAGAAAAATCATTGAAGGTTAAACCTACTTAGAAATGCCATGCATACGAACAAAAGTTGTTACACCGTATTCAACATATGTAGTTCATTAAAACAAATATGGCAGCATGACAACGAGAGAATATTTTTGAAATCCTATAATTTAGATTTATTAGAACTTATTTAAAGGGGGTTACTCTTCCATTGTAGGAAGCAAAAGTATTTGTAGATCTTATCCAAACATAATTAATTTGTTTAGATGGTTTGGATCTCAGCAAATTAGCCAGGAAAAAACGTTCAAATAATAAGATGATTTTAATGAACGATATATTAGGGTGTTTAATGTTATTTGTAAATGAGTAAAACACCTTGATTAAGTAAAAGTGGTGTGATATTTTATATACTAATATCCATGCTTATATTTTAAGATTTCAAATATTCCTTCATAACTGAATTAAATCGCATAAAACAGAAGGATAATTGGAACATATTGCTTCTTATTAAGGGTCAATTGAAATAATACTTTAAAAAATGCATGGGTCCTGCGCGCTTTTATTGTTTTATCTTAAACAGGAATTCTGAAAAATAACATTTGAAGGCCAAGGATGTATAAATACGTAGAAACATTAGGAGCGGGTGGAAGTAGGGTATACTATTGCTAGAGAAAGTGTTTTGATATCTTTTGTAAGATATTTCATTTTTTACATCTAGTCAAATTTCGTTATAACTGATCAAAATGAAAATAAAATTAAGATTTGTTCAACAATGTTTTTAACACACATCAATTATTTCTGATTACATATATTGCAATATGCTTTTTTAAAGCTTTACATCGATGCTATCAAAAGTTGGTCTTACCTCTAACTACATATACAACTAAGACTATTCATTTCCAAGATTTTCAAGATTTTCAAGATTTTATTGTAAAGCAACGCTCAGACACATATATGTGTAACATGAGGTACATATATACAATGATAAACATGATTTATAACACAAAGGTAACATTCAAAAAAAAAAAAAAAAACAATAAAAAACAATAAAAAAAAAAAAATAAGACAAAATATAAAAAAATAAGACAAAAAAAGAAATAATTCATACAAATTAATATACATATCACAATAAGTTATTCAGCTTTCTGATAAAAGATGCCACCTGTCTATATAAATTAACATTGCAGTAAGATAACATTACAGATAATTTCTGCTTACTTGGATGCTTCGTATAATAACTAGGGATATGTTGTTCTCTAAAACAAACCAGTTGAGGAGACTTGCATATAAAAATATAGTGAAATTCGTCTCCTACACTCTCTTTACATATGTGACATTTTCGGTCCTCCGCCGGAATATTGTACCAACGCCCAGTTTCAATGGGAATTTTTATATTAGACGTTCTTAATTTTGTCATCCAGATTCTTGCATTTTCCGGTATTTTTATAAGATAATTTTCAAAACCAAAACAGTTTTTATAACTAGAATAAAATACACCTCGGGAAGATAATTGGACATATTGATGCCATTTTTGTATATATTGGTCTTGTAAAACCTGTTTTATCAGATGCTTGTATTCAGCACTATCTTGATTGACAAACACATATCCTAGTCCTGTATCATTAAATATTGATTCTATAAAGTTCAGCCATTTGAATGATTGACCGCTATTTTGCATTAAACTTAATAATAATCTATACATATTACCACTTAATTTGTCACCATGCATTATTCTTCTCCAAAATGATGTCATTCTTATTTTAACTTTTATTTCTAATGGAAATCTGCCTAATTCTCCATATACCATATAGTTAGGCGTTGAAGATCTTACTCTTAGAATACGTTTACAAAAATTTAAGTGAATTTGTTCTAAAATTTTCAGGTTTTCGTATCCCCAAATCTCACAGCCATATAAAAGAATAGGCTCTACCATGGCATCAAACATTTTAAGCTGTAAATCTAGTGGGATGGCATGATTTCTAATACTTTTGTACAAGCTGTATAATGCTTTTTGTGCTTGATTAACCAATTTTTTCTTCGCCTCCGTAAAAGTACCATTACATTTAAATATAAGGCCAAGATATGAGTAGGTATCGACTAATTCTATATTTTTGCCATGTAATTTAAATTCGAATTTCCGTCGAACTTTGCCTTTACTAAATACCATGCTTTTTGTTTTTGTAACATTAACTTCCAGTTTCCATAATTCACAGTAGTTCTGGAAAATATTTAGTGCATTTTGCATACTTTCTGCAGAATCCGCCATAATGACGGTATCATCAGCGTACAGTATGGCAAACAGTTTCATAATTGAATTTAACTCATTTTGACATTTTTCTTTAACTATCTCAAGGGGACATCCACCTAAATCAATAAAGAATTTTTCTATGTCATTTAAAAAAATTGAAAAGAGAAAGGGAGATAGATTTTCCCCCTGTCTTACACCAGTTAGACAGGGGAAATATTCTGACTGTTGGTTGTTGTATTTAACACATGATTTAATATTATTATACATATTAAAAATAACAGTAAATATTTTTCCTTTTATACCACTGTTCTGTAGTTTTTTCCACAGACCACTTCTCCATACAGTGTCGAAGGCCTTTCGGACTGAAATCAACAAATGTACAAAATAGTTTTTTACCAAAAGACTGATACAGTGATATTAAGGCATACAATACGAATAAATTATCGGTTGTAGAGTGATCTTTTCGAAATCCAGCTTGGTTGTATGAAATTAAGGAAATTTCATTTGCAAAAAAGGTTAACCTAGAATTAATTATTGATGTGAAGACTTTTCCTAGACAGCTTATTAATGTTATTGCTCTAAAGTTATCAGGATCCATGGTATCTCCTTTGTTTTTAAAAACTGGTCTTATTATACCAATAGTCCAGTGCTCTGGTATTATTCCTGTTTCTAAAACAATGTTAAATATTTTACAGTAAATATGTACCAGTGCTGTAGTTGAATATTTTATATACTCATTTAAAATATTATCTAATCCTGGTGATTTGTTATTCTTTAAATTTTTTATTGCATCATTTATTTCAGCTTCCGTAATCTCATCGTTCAAAATTGAATCATACAAAGCATCATCACAAATAGAGTTAAAATCAATATCAATAGCATCATCAGCTGCATCAGGTTCATATTGATTCAATTTTTTAAAATATTCGTAAAATGTGTCAATAGGAATCGGAGGGTTCTGTTTAGTTTGACCGGAATATTTTTTAAGAGTCCTCCAAAAGGCTTTTGTGTCAGATTTCGAGTGGGATCTTAGCTCAGCGGCACATTTTTCTTGATACTTATTAAAATTTTGATTTAGTATTTTCTTATAATCTTTAGCAGAAGTGCTTAAAAGTTGTTTGATCTCTGCAGATTTTGTATGCTTATATGTATTTTTAACCCGATGAAATGCATTTCTTTTTTCTCTGCACTCTTTATCAAACCAAGGTTTAATTTAGGTGACCTTTTAGACCTATTATTTTTTTTATCACTAAAAACGTTAGTGGCGCTATTTACTAAGAATTTACAAAGGTTATCTATAAGACTATTTATCTGATCGACATTAACCTGTGTGTTTTCATTCATTTCATTCAGCATGATGTTAAGTTCATTTAATGAGTTATTGGGATCATCATTTATTTCTTGAATAAATTCATTTGCTTTATCTGACCTCCACCGTACATGTTGGTCTACCTTTTGATTAAAAGTTAAGTTTTTCTGATGATTATGGCTATCTATTTTCATTGTAAAATGGACTCTATTATGAACATCCGAAAACATTTGGTTAAAACCAATTATTTCAAAATCTGTAGTTATATTAAAACTATTAGGTGAAAGTAACAGATAGTCTACCATGCTAGCATCTTTACATGTTGTATGGCCAATACCTTTGTCTGAAAAAAAAAGACGACCATTTGCTATAAAAAGATTACATCTTTTACAAAAATCCAATAATTTTGTTCCATATTTGTTTACACGACCTGTATCTTCATTAAATCTTTGTAAAATATTATTTTCTTTTAGTATAGAATAACTAGAAGTATTATCATTAATTACATCTTCTTCAATTTGTAGTATTTCTTGTAAATTTATATCATCATCAACATAATCCGTTAAAGAAGAAGTTCTAGCATTGAAATCCCCTACGATCACAATATTTTTGATACCTTGAGAAAATATAAACAATTCTTCTTCAATTTCAATAAAAGATTCATCAGATGAATATTTTGAGAACTCAGGTAGAACATAAGTACAACCAAATAGAGTATAAAATAAAATTGAGAAAGGAAATGGTGAATATGTCAAAGCGACAACCACCCGACCACAGAGCAAACAACAGCCGAAGGCAACCAATGGGTCTTCAATGCAGCGAGAACTCCCGCACCCGCAGGTGTCCCTCAGCTGGCCCCTAAAATATGCATAATAGTACAGTGATAATGGACGTCATACTAAACTCCGAATTATACACAAGAAACTAAAATTTAAAATCATACAAGACTAACAAAGGCCAGAGGCTCCTGACTTGGGACAGGCGCAAAATTGCGGCGGGGTTAAACATGTTTATGAGATCTCAACCCTCCCCCTATACCTCTAGCCAATGTAGAAAAGTAAAAGAATAACAATACGCACATTAAAATTCAGTTCAAGAGAAGTCCGAGTCTGATGTCAAAAGATGTAACAAAAGAAAATAAATAAAATGACAATAATACATAAATAACAACAGACTACTAGCAGTTAACTGACATGCCAGCTCCAGACCTCAATTAAACTGATCGAAAGATTATGTCTTCATCATATGAATATCAGGTACAATCCCTCCCGTTAGGGGTTTAGTATCATACTATCATAAAATATATGAGAAGAACATAACCCGTGTCATGCCAACAACTGTTTTTTTAGAAATAAATGTGTTTAGTTCCGATGCAAAGACCCTATCAGTGAATCAATGTTAAATCCAAAATATGCAATCTTTAATGACCTGACAACAGTATCGTAACTATATCCCCTTTTAATAAGTCTATTTAAAGGTTTAGTTAGTTTCTGAGGAGAATACTGACATTTTTGTGCTTTATAAAGAATATTTCCATAAAATTTTGGATGTGAAATACCTGAACGTATAAGATGTCTGCATGTTGAGTTATATTTACGAATTATTTCCTTATACCGGTGATAAAATTTAGTAAATGTTTTGACCAGTTTGTGATATCGAAAACCCTGGTGTAATAATTTTTCAGTAATACATAAATTTCTCTCGCTAAAATCTAATACATTGTTACATACACGAGCGAATCGTACAAGTTGAGATATATAAACACCATAAGATGGTGACAAGGGAACGTCACCATCTAAAAATGGATAATTAACAATAGGAAATGAAAAATCATCTCTTTTATCATAAATTTTTGTATTAAGCTTCCCGTTTATGATATAGATATCAAGATCGAGGAAAGGGCAGTGGTCATTGTTATCATTAGCTTTATTTAAAGTAAGTTCTACAGGATAAATTTCTTTAGTATACATACTGAAGTCGTCATTATTTAGAGCCAATATATCATCCAAATATCTAAAAGTATTGTTAAATTTTTGTATCAAATGTTGTTTTGATGGGTCTTTGCTAATTTTAGTCATAAATTGTAACTCATAACAATACAAAAACAGGTCCGCAATAAGTGGTGCACAGTTAGTCCCCATAGGAATTCCAATAACTTGACGATATACGGAATCTCCAAAGCGAACAAAAATGTTATCAAGTAAAAATTCAAGTGCATAAATAGTATCAAAGCATGTCCAATTGACATAGTTCTTTTGTTTATTGCTACTAAAAAATGATCTAAAAGAGTTTGAACATATGTACTCGCATTCCGACTTTTTAAATGCCCAGTTAATTAGGGATGTGAATTTTTTCTTAATAAGAATATGAGGCAAAGTGGTATATAGGGTAGAAAAATCAAAACTTTGAACAGATTCAAAATCACCAATATATGCATGCAATTTATCAAGTACTTCCAACGAGTTTTTGACACTCCAAAAGTAATTAATTCCACTATTTTCAAAGGCCTTATTTGAACAATTTATTATCAGGTTTTTTATTGTACCAAGTGTACTAGTAAGTAAAACAGACAATTTAGTAGTTGAACAATGGCTGGAAGATGAAATAAATCTATATTTGTAAGGTTTTTTGTGCAGCTTCGGAAGCCAGTACATAGTTGGGACTTTCATTGTGTTTGGTTCTGCTTGTAAAGAAGTAGCTAAAAGTTTATGTTTGTTACAGATGTCGTTTTCTGAAAATGAAGTCAGTTGGAATGTTGGTGAATTCGTGATTTCCTTTTGCAGAACCTCTATATAAAATTTACGTCAAACAATAATGATATTATTAGCAGCTTTATCAGCCGGGACAAAAACAAATTCCTTGGCTAGTTCTGTTAGTTTATTTTTGATACGCGAAATAGGGTTTTTATAGTTTTTGTTGAGGGTAAAATGTTCTTTAAAATGTTGTATTCGAATATCAACTATCTTCATTACTGAATTAATAAAAGAGTCCAAAGATTTTTTGTCAGCTTTTTCCCGTTTTACCCATTTCAAACAGTAGGCGCGGAGTGAGTCGTTGATGATATTACGACACTCATTCCAGTTAATAGTTGACGGGGGACGATATTTAGGTCCTTTACTGAGGAATGATTTTAACTCTCGGTCGCGAACGATGTTAAGGTCTCCTGTTATAACATGGGAAATTGGTCCATAGGTGTATTCTGAATTACTGCAATTACACGACATAGGTGTATTTTCAGTGATATTTACATCTTTACACAATTGGCTATAATTAAACACATATTTTCGGGTTGATTTCTTGTAAATATAACAAATGAGAGGGAGTTCAGTATTATCAAAATATCCAGGAATTTGGTCTTTAACAGAATGGTCGTTAAAAATACCGGCAATATTTACAAAATCAAAACCTTTATTGACATACTTTATTTTAATAAAATGTTTTTTATGATCTTCAGGGCGATCAATTTTTGGAAACAGTTTAGAATAACAATATGCCATTATAATTTGGACAATTTCATACTTAGGACTGTAATATGAAATTGTGTTGCAATCCTCTAAAATTTTATTTAATTTATTTATAGGTAAAGAACAAAGCTTGGTTAACAGATAATGTCTGCCGTTGTTTTTTGAAATGGAAATTAGGTCCGAAATATTTGTATGGTTGGTCCGAAATTTTCTTTGATTGCGATTTTTTCTACGTCCATGAGAACGATTTTTACGAACAGTTTTAGAAACTATATCCAAAATGTTAACAGAATCGGTTCTTGATATATTGCCAATTCCCATGATATTATCATTAAGACCGAGAGGGTAGACTGTCTGTAATTTTTTAATCCAATTTAATTCATTTATTTTTCGTGATCGTACAAACTTGGAATGAGATTCACCAGGCTGCTTATTTACTACTTCTAAAGGTTGAACTGTTAAATATTTAATAGGATGACTGTGCTTCTTAAGATGTTGATAAATGATACTTTTGAATTTATTGGGTCTTTTAAAACGATACAGGTGTTCTTGCGTGCGTTTAGATAAATATCGCCCAGTTTCACCTACGTACTGAATACCGCATCCCGGTTTGTTTCATGTGAGTAAATAAATAATACTGTTTGTTTTTCAAGTAATATCAGTTTCAAAATTTAGAGAAAATGTGCGACCATTAAATGTGGACCTTACTGTATTGTTGGTGGAAAGACGGGGACACGTAAGTCATTTTTTGGCATGACACTTATCGATAGAAGGGTAACCACGATTTTTATTGTTAAAAACGTTAGCTATAGTAGTATTTTTAGATAAGCGATTCTGAAGATTGAGACGTGTAGATACCCTTTGAACGAGTTTAGTATTTAATATTTTTCCATTTCTAAGCTTCATATTTGTTTTTTGGTATGTAGATTTATTACAAAGGAGCAAAGACTGGCGTCCAGAATATGAACCATCACACAGTAGATTAAATTGTGTAAAAATGATAAAACTGTTCGGCTCAAGACGTCAAATGCTTATTGTCATAAGTTACCCGACAAATTTAAAAAAAGAAAGGGTATATCAAGGTAGCGACTTACGTCTGACTAAATAGATGAATGGGGCTGAATATTAAAATACTACTTTTTGATAGATATTCCTAAAGTAATGAACATAGAGAAGTTCTCGCTCGGACACACACTCCATAATCTAGTATAATATAAGAGCATAAACCTTAAGCACGGGGAGGCACTCTGTTGATTTAGAGGGGATATTTGTTTTGAAATTTCAATCCATTGAACAAATTCAGAATCGGACTTTAAAAACCGTAAATATTGTTTAAGCTTTTTTTTTTAAATAATAAGGATACCTCCTGATTTGTTTTTAAATTTCCTTCTGTTTTTTTGCAAAGTAGTCATACTCTCTGGGTAATTCCAGCACATCAAAGTTATCCAATTTAGTTTCTGAAAACACTAAGATATCATACTGTGTAATTAGATGGTGAAAATCAGGATTCAGTAATTTTGATTTTATACCACACACATTAAGATGAGTTATTTTAAGTTTATCAATTCGCTCAGTATTGTTATCTAAAGCGTTGCCAATGTCCTATCTTGATTTTTCGGCAGTATCCGATTCAGTACGGGTCCTTTTTGATCGTGGTGGTATTGGTGGACTGTTTGCTGCTTCTCTATGTTGTGGCGTACTAGGAGCTCGTTGATTGTTAATTTCTCTGTCATTATCTGCTGGATTGATATTGATGTTTTCGGGATTGTACAGCTGACCATTGATATATAGTTTGTCGCGAACCAGTCTCGCTTGCTTCCCTAAACTTTTTTCATTTTTCAAGATCGGGTACAGTTTGCGGCGCCTTATTTCTATCTCTGGAGGGAATTGCTCGTTGATACCGAAGTTTGTATTTTTAAGACGATATGCTTGTTTCAGAACATGTTCCAATTCCTTTCTATAAACGAATCTTGCAACAATCGGGCGTGCTCCATTTCTACCATATTTACCGAATCTGTGAACATTTCCTATTGTAACCATGTATTCTATTCCTAATTGTCTATTAATAAAATTTTGTAATTTTGCCTCACAGTCCTCAGATGGTTGATACGTTAGACCGTTGAATACCAAGTTGTTTTTCATGCTACGGCATTTCAAGTCTAGGACGGTTTCCTGCAGTTCCTTGATGATTGGTTTTTCCTGCATCGTGTTTTCCTCAATCTTTTCAATATCATTTCTATTTAAGTCACATTTTTCCAAAACTTTTTCAACAGCTTGACCCATGCCTTCAAAGCTGTTTTCCATTTCTTTGTTATGTTGCTGTAATTCGGCCAGACTATGTTCTGCTTGATCCATACGTTGGACAACTGATGATAACTGTTGTCTAACATCTTAAATTTTTTCGACCTCTGTTTCAATTTTTGCTATTCTGTTGTTCATTGATAGCAAAGTATTTAAAATCTTATTCAGAACCTCCAAAGTTTCTATGTTTGCTTCCAACGTGTTTTTACTAGTATCTTCTAATAAGCGTTTTGTATCATTTGGATCCATTTTCAATCGTTTTTGGTAACGTTGTTACGACGCCATCTTGTAGTTAGTAAAGAACAATATCCCAACAATACAGATTTCTAATTGTGACGTTAAAGTCTTGGTTACAAAATAAAATAACAAAATCCGTTTTCCGAAATCTCTCAAATTTTGTAACATGCAGAATTACTTACTACGAAGCTTTCGGACAAATTTCAGTTTCTAACTTGGGCAGTAATCACAGTAAATTCGCATTTTCGTAAGAGCGAAAAAAACAGCAGCTATCCGTAGCAACATCCGGGTCCATGTTTCCAATTTGTAATTACTAGATATTTATAATTGGATGTTAAAGCTTAACTTAGGCCGCGTTCACACCAAACGCCGTGTACAGTAAACATGTTTACATTTAGTTTAATTTATTAACCAACTAAGTACATTATTGCCAAAAATGACTATTTATTAAAAATTACATATTTTCTGTAATGGCCCTGTTTTTTTCTGTAATGACCCTGTTTTTCTGTAATGGCCCTGTTTTTCTGTAATGGCCCTGGTTTTTTTTCTGTAATGGCCCTGTTTTTCTGTAATAGCCCTGTTTTAATGCCCAGTTTGTCTGTATTAAGCCATGCAGTTAGGGTTTTTAATCAAGTTAATAAAATTAAGTTGTAAAGAGTATGATACCTTTTTGTATATTGTTTAATTTAGTAACCAGCAACAAACATTAAAGAGTTATAAAGAACCATATAAAGGGATCACTGTTCATCCTGTTTTTCAACACAAAACTTCTTTCAAATTTATATCTTGGATATTTGGTATATTTAAAGCTTTATCATGGTGAAGTACAAATTATTTTTTTCAAACTAAACTGTCATTAAAAGAGTAAGAGAGTACATCAAGTTGGTAGCAACACATATACTTTTGTTCAGTTGGTTAATAAATGTATTAAGAAATGGATGTTTTTATAATGGCCCTGTTATAGGTCCTTGGTCAGTAATAATTGCCTCGGATGTCTGTAATGGCCTTCGGCGTTGCCTCCTGCCATTACAGACTTCCTCGACCATTATTACAGACCTTGGACATATAAAAGGGCCATTATAAAAACACCCATTCATTAATACTATAGTAATGTACACTAGTTTCACATTAACTTTGTTCCCATCTATACACCTTGTTAAGCTACCTGTACATAAGATTTGTTCACACTTGTAATCTATATGTCATTTAAATGTTCATTACGTAGAACTGAATTCAAATTTTCGAACAACTTTTCTAGCAGTTAGGGAACGACCATTTGACTTTAAAAAAAAGGGGATGGATTTTTACACAATCTGATTAAAAAAACAAATCGGGTCATACATGTAGATGATTAGAATGAACAAATATTCTGAATCCAAAGTTTCCCCATACATTATAGTGTTAAATATTGAATTGGTACCATCGAAAAAAACCACTATATATAAACTTTCAAAAAATTCTGACCCACAACCCCCCCCCCCTTTTTTTAAAGTTCAGTGGTTGCTCCTTTAAGAAAGACATTTTGGATGATTTGCAGTATTTTAAAGATGTCTCTATTACTCATTAAAAACGTAGGCTGCATCAGAATGCTTACAGACGATGAAAAAGAATTGCGATGTTAAGCATGTTAAGGATCACTACATTTCCATCTTTTCTGTTTGTTTCAAATGGTGTTTTCTCCGAGGAGTATTTGGCAAAGGGAGGGCGTAATGTTTTTTTTATTATTTCTAATTGTATTTTAACGGATCTGAGATACTAAACAAACAAACAATTAACCACGCCCTTTTTTCTGTAATACATTTATGAGTGAATCGTTATTTCAGTAAAGACCAGTGGCAAATATTTCTGTCAATGTGTACGTCCAGTCGATTCGTGGGGACCTTTTCAAATGAATTATGTGTTTGGCAATGATGATAGATGAGTCTTGATAAGGAGTAAATAAGGCTACGTAAAGTGTTTTATAAAAAATTATAAGTGTATCAAGTTTAGACAAGTATTTCTGTAAAGAACTTTATTAATAAGTGTTATAAGTATCAATTTATATAAAAATCGTTTTTATTTCAATTATACATGGGAAAATTAAAGTTCTGAATGCCTAGTTTTGTGTACACTTAACCTACACAAGGCCTACATCGACTATCGACTGCATGTAGACAAAACATGATTTCAACTACATGTAAACATTGAGTTTTATCAATGTGAACGTAATCATGTTTAGTTAATGTGTGAGTTACACTAACACAACACCGAGTTTACAGTGTATATAAAGTGCGAATCCAGCTAGTTCATTTTTACTGTTATATGCGGGCATGTCTATTGTAGAATAAAGGATCATGGGAAAACTGTATTTGTTTACGTTTTGAAAATACCAGATTAATTGATTTGAAGGAAAGTTTTTACATAATTGTTTATACAAACTTTGTAAATAAGATTGACATCTTTAAACAATATGTATCGGCATAGTTTAACCTGTATTTATATAATTATTATATTTTAATTAAATTGGGTGTTATGATAATGATTGTACAATAAAAAAAAACAAAGCAAGCACGCTAACTAAAGTCTTGCCTTACATGCTTAAAAAAATACGCTGTAATAGATAAAAAAAAAAAAAAAACATACAGTGAAAATGCTCCGCATATACAATAATGATGAATCGCTCTACAGTGAAAATGAAAGAATAGTATCATTACTCGACAGTAAACATGACTCGCATAAAGAAAGCATCATGGTGGAATTCAGTTCAATATGAAGAAACTGAATGACAAAACATATTCTACGTTATACAACTTTAATAATTGTGTTGAAATGAATATTTTTTCTGCAACAACATCTTACCTGTTAGTTATAAAACACCTGCACGATCTGTTCGTGAAATGTCCTAAATATTCACCTATTTTGGTATATATTTCGCAGCTATTTGGCTTTAGGCGCGTAAAAACCCCGTTCGCATATCTTACTTTGTTTTATTAGTATTATGTATTTCTGAATATATTCATTTTAACCAATTTTCTTCATTTTCTTCAAAAATTAAAAAAAAGTTCGTCTGTTTATTTATCATTCTACATTAGACATTTATGGCATATACAGTAAAAATGATATTTTAGGATCCGCACTTTACATACACTGGTTTAGGTCAATGTGAACACGGCCTAAGTATTGATGAATTGATTACACATTCAAATTATTTTTTGAAAACCTTGAGGTACTCTAAAGGGCATACGGTACAGTTTTGGTCCAATAACGAATTTTTGATGAACATTTGCAGATAGGCTAATTTTTTAACCTGATTAAATCAAATATGTTATACAAAATATACCATCATGTGCTACGTTTTGAGTAAATTGAGGTTGAAATTTCAGATATTTCCTCAAAATTTGGATTGGTGGACGTATTTTTCTTTCATAACTTAACTTTTTTTGTTTTAAATGATAAACACAAGCTGGTTTTTGTTCAACTATTTGTAATTTCTGTTTTATACAAATATTCTATAAATTTGTCTATTGTATTTTTACAGATAACTCATACTTATCTAATATTCATTAATGTAGAAAATACGTAATATTTTGCTTTATATTTATCAAATTAAAAACACTTGCACTATTGATTTTTTCATGAAAATTGGTACACATAATCTTTTTACATAATCAGCCAAAAGTCGCTTTAAAAAATACAGGTTCATGAACTCGTTTTCAAGTTATATCAGTTTTAATGATAAAAATCAGTTGAAAACTACATCTTTTCCCGATAAGACACAGTTGGAAGTCGCAAAAATAACAATTTACGTTAGCAACGTCATAACCTTCACTGAAATTGTATCGTATGCCCTTAAGAAGCTGTAATACCGTAACATTCTGTTGGAATTTATCATATGTGTTTCAAATAGTGTGCATGAATCGAATGCAAATTGTTCCTGTGTCTTTAATGTGCACAAGAAATACAATGGTGGGATACTTTAATAAAATGTTGGACAGCATGAAATTACATCTGGGGATTTTTGCTGTCATGAATCGCTATAATCAATGTTCTGTATCATTGTTTAATCGGCAATATGTTTTTCCGATATTTATAGGTTGTTTGATAACTAAGAAAATCGTATGGTTATTTTTTGCTAAGTTTAGTTTCTGTGTCTTAGTCTGTTTCACATTAATGAACTAAAAAAAAAAACTGATAATATTTTAATGGAAATTGTTGCATCCTTCCTTGTACACATCCTCAAATACGCAGCTACAATGGAAAGTTAAAGTAAATGTATATTTAGTGATGACACGGAAGTTATATAATTAGTTTGTAGATTTTTCCCAGGCATATATTACCTGAGCGTCACTGATGTATTTCATGTAGACGAAACGCCCGTCTGGCGTACTAAATTATAATCCTGGTACCTGTGATAACTTTTACACCACTGGGTCAATGCCACTGCTGGTGGACGTTTCGTCCCCGAGGGTATCACCAGTCCAGTAGTCAACACTTCGGTGTTGACATGAATATCAATAATGTGGTCATTTCTAAAAATTACCTGTTTACAAAACTTTGAATTTTTCGAAAACTAAGGATTTTCTTATCCCAGGCATAGATTACCTTAGCCGTATTTGGCACAATTTTTTTGGAACTTTGAATCCTCAATGCTCTTCAACTATTTACTTGTTTGGCTTTACAAATATTTTGATATGAGCGTCACTGATGAGTCTTATGTAGACGAAACGCGCGTCTGGCATACTTAATTATAATCCTGGTACCTTTGATAACTTTTACACCACTGGGTCGAGGCCACTGCTGGTGGACGTTTCGTCCCCGAGGGTATCACCAGCCCAGTAGTCAACACTTCGGTGTTGACATGAATATCAATAATGTGGTCATTTTTTATAAATTACCTGTTTACAAAACTTTGAATTTTTCGAAAACTAATATTTTCTTATCCCAGGCATAGATTACCTTAGCCGTATTTGGCACAATTTTTTTGGAACTTTGAATCCTCAATGCTCTTCAACTATTTACTTGTTTGGCTTTACAAATATTTTGATATGAGCGTCACTGATGAGTCTTATGTAGACGAAACGCGCGTCTGGCATACTTAATTATAATCCTGGTACCTTTGATAACTTTTACACCACTGGGTCGATGCCATTGCTGGTGGACGTTTCGTCCCCGAGGGTATCACCAGTCCAGTAGTCAACACTTCGGTTTGACATGAATATCAATAATGTGGTCATTTTTATAAATAACCTGTTTACAAACTTTGAATTTTTCGAAAACTAAGGACTGTCTTATCCCAGGCATAGATAACCTTAGCCGTATTTGGCACAACTTTTAGGAATATTGGATCCTCAATGCTCTTCAACTATTTACTTGTTTGGCTTTACAAATATTTTGATATGAGCGTCACTGTTGAGTCTTATGTAGACGAAACGCGCGTCTGGCGTACTAAATTATAATCCTGGTACCTTTGATAACTTTTACACCACTGGGTCGATGCCACTGCTGGTAGACGTTTCGTCCCCGAGGGTATCACCAGCCCAGTAGTCAACACTTCGGTGTTGACATGAATATCAATAATATGGTCATTTTTATAAATTACCTGTTTACAAATTTTGAATTTTTCGAAAACTAAGGGCTGTCTTATCCCAGGTATAGATAACATTAGCCGTATTTGGCACAACTTTTAGGAATTTTGGATCCTCAATGCTCTTCAACTATTTACTTGTTTTGGCTTTACAAATATTTTGATATGAGCGTCACTGATGAGTCTCATGTAGACGAAACGCGCGTCTGGCGTACTAAATTATAATCCTGGTACATTTGATAACTTTTAACTTTTAACAGGAGGACTCGAAGACATTTGGTCGTTGAGTCAAATTTAACATTCTATTCAAAACTTCCTGAATGAAGAATGACTGCATATGCAATTTAGGAAGTTTCTATGGTAAATTGCATTGTTGGTTTTACAAAAGTGCAACATATAGAAAGAAATTAGTATGATATAAATTACACAAAATACAAATACTTACCAGATATGTAATTTTGTCAAACGCCGTAATCACATAATGAATTGTGAATGAAGTATTATTTTCCGGGAAATTAGTTTTCTGGTAGTAGCTGTACACTGAGAAACTAATAATAGATTGTTATAAGGGGCATACGATACCGTAACAGAGGTGACAGTGATATTGTTAACGCAAAATGCTATTTTTCGCTACGACACACTGTGACATATTGATAAATGATGTTTTTTTAGGAGGATTATTATAACATATTTAATTGACTAGATGAAAAAAAGTTTTTATGCAAAATTACGTTTAAAAAATGCAATGGCATCGAACCTATATCGTATGCCCTTAAACATTACACTTAATGATTTTTAAAATCACGAGTACAAGACAGTAGCTGCGCTTGAAATAAGTAATAAGAGTATGTACCTCTTCATTCTCATAAAAATTAACACGAAAAATTAGAAATAACCTTTCAACTTAATAACACAAACAGATTAATTGCAAAATTTAAGTTAAGAACAGAAAAAAAATATTGTTTTAAAATAATGAAACAAACAAGGGAGACAAATAATCTTAGCAAAGGTCTAGGAAGCTTTCTTTGTCATATACATATAGATATTTCGTTCATGCAGGTAAAATAGATTTTTCAAAATAACATTGACAGCAACAAGGAACCGAACCGAAATCTTTTAATTCGTGCCAAAAAAATATTAATTTGTATTACATTGCTATCTTTAACTTGATTAGATTTCTAAATCTCTTATCACATTCAAGTTAACATTATACAGGACATTATCACCGAATGCGTTCCAAAATGAACGTGTTTATAGGTAAGTACACTGTAAATTGTGTACATGACTTAAACAGCTATTGTTTTTCTAACACAGTAACTTCTTCTTGATACATGTTAGCAATTGTCTTCTTTCGGTGTCCATCCGTCTTTGTCGTCTGTCGACTAGCTCTATTTATTTTAACAATGAAGACATAGCAAAATCAAACCATCAGAAATTGTCCTTACAAAGTCATTCCGTGGGTTGTTTAAAGTAAAATAACAAAAATACCAAACTCAAAGGAAAGTTTAAATCGGAAAGTCCCTTATCAAATGGCAATAGCAAAAGCTCAAACACATCAAACGGTTGGAAAACACGTAACATAGTTACCTATTTGTCAACAAACATTGCCACCTTCGGCAATTATAGGGTTTTCATAGATTGACCTATAGATTATTATACCCCCGCTTTAAAAAAGGGGGGGTATACTGTTTTACCTCTGTCTGTCAGTCCGTCCGTCCGTCCGTCCATCAGTCCGTCCGTCAGTCCGTCCGTCAGTCCGTCCGTCAGTCAGTCAGTCCGTCCCATGAAACTTTCGTCACATTTTTCTCAGGAACTACACATCCACCCTTTCTGTAATTTGGTATCAACATTTATATATGTCAGCCACACCGTGTGATGCGTTTTCAGATTCATCACTTGACAACTTCCTGTTTACCGAACACTTGTCTGATTTTACACATGATAGCCAAGTTGAAAATTTTCGTCACATTTTTCTCAGGAACTACAATACAAGGATTTCTGAAATTTGGTTTCAGGATTTATATTAGTCAGCTATACCGTGTGATGCGTTTTCAGATTCATCACTCGACAACTTCCTGTTTACCGAACACTTGTATGATTTTACACATGATAGCCAAGTTGAAAATTTTCGTCACATTTTTCTCAGGAACTACAATACAAGGATTTCTGAAATTTGGTTTCAGGAGATATATAAGTCAGCTATACCGTGTGATGCGTTTTCAGATTCATCACTCGACTACTTCCTGTTTACCGAACACTTGTATGATTTTACACATGATAACCAAGTTAAAAATTTTCGTCACATTTTTCTCAGGAACTACAATACAAGGATTTCTGAAATTTGGTTTCAGGATTTTTATAAGTCAGCTATACCGTGTGATGCGTTTTCAGATTCATCACTCGACAACTTCCTGTTTACCGAACACTTGCATATTTTTACACTATTAATATTATCCACTTGCGGCGGGGGTATCATCAGTGAGCAGTAGCTCGCAGTTTCACTTGTTATTTATTGAAACGCAGATTCAATTAACACCAAAGATGACGGACTTGAATTGAATTTTTCTGCTAGTGTTGTTCATTCAAATGTCAGAAGTCCTGTATGCATGCAACCAGAGGTCAAAAGTTAAATTGGCTTTCGAAAATTCTATTTTAAAATAGGGAAACATGGACAAAACAAATGGAGATTAATGAGGTGCTAGAATATTAAAAAAAGGAGAATCATTGGCTAAAAAAAATGAAGATTGGGATACAAATCAAAGAATTACTTGTTTATACGCATTTCGGTTCTGATTTAAAACCAAACCAGGGTCGAATAATCTTAAATATGTTGAAAATAAAGGGATTTGTTATTAAGAACTTTTGATTCAATTGAAACCAATCCTAAATACATGTACTAGTAATATGTTAATATAATTAGAATATTTAATTTTATTGGTAATCTAAAATCGAAAATTTATTGCTTTAAGCAGAGATGAATAAGGTTCATTGAACACCCTTCAACAAAATATGACAATAGAACCAAATAACACAATCCACCATCAAAACATGTATAATTGTTTATATTACATTCCAGCAATAGCCAAGTGCCAAACACGATATAACAAGCTCTAAATCGCCCGGATTCAAGCGAAACATTCAGTCATTCATTAACATAACAGACACATAACAGACATAACGAAAAGTTATAAAATTATGTTGTTGTCATTAAAATTCTTGTCGTGAAGCTATATGTTTCGTAGCAAGTTTACAATTGTTAAAAGACACAAGTATGTGCAACAGAATGAACAAGTCAAAAGGTTTTAGTAGTTTTTGATGGTGTATGTTCGGTTTCTTTTGCCATGCTAATGTGTATCTGTCTTTAACTCATGGTTTAGGATGTCGATACTTTATCTAGTATCTGCTTATGTTGTTATAAATCGATTACAAATTATTTTTTTACATTGTTGAATGCCTTACAATTGCATATAATTGCTTACATTAAATTAATTTGAACTTTGATGGGTATAGTTGTTTCATTGGCAAGCATATTACTTCTCCTTATCTTTATATGAAAAATACAAATGTATAAAGTCAATTATTCACTACACGTATCTAAAAATGATAAAGATCATAGTATTTTATTCTGTATGAGTTTATAACAAGTTTGTCATTAGACTGTATCCACCATTTACCAATAACGGCGAATGATCGAAGAACTTTCCTGACAGGTTGACGTACGTGTTACCTTTTTATGATCACTTGTCAATTCGTCTTTGTACGTGCATTATCGACACCTCTAATGTTGGACTTAAGGTCCCTGCGAGTATCAATAGCCCAGTTCTGTTTAGAATTTCTGTAATAAAATTTGAAATAATTGTTATTTAAGGAATGTCCCTCATTGACATCTCTGTTACTTTGTCAGAGTTTGGGTTTGCTTTTGTCTTTTGTTTGGTTTAATCAGCTATCGGGTTTTGTTTTTAAGTTTTGTTCTTTCAAATCTTTTGCCCTCAAACTTCACTGAAGAGACAATGACGTCTGGTGTAATAATATTGGATAATTTTGATGGTATTATCAAGATTGTTTTGTGCGTTTTTATGAATTATGGTTTTTCTTCCTATGGGGATCATCATATTTCCGTATGATTGAAATTCGTCAGATAAAGGCAAACATATACCAAGCGATTGTAAATAATATATTGTACATGATTATGTTTTAGTGGCTATCTAGTAATTCAATTACAATCTACCAACGACTAACCGAAACTACATATAATGTACGTTACCGGACTTGCATTTTCAGAATTGAAAATGATTGTTGTAGGAGATTATATATGACATTATGAGAATGGTAAAATTTAAATTCTATAATTCCAGGTCTCGTCCTTGTGTCATCTGTTTTAGTGAAAAGCAATATCATTCGCCCGTTAGGTAAGTTCACCTACCTGATTCGATTTTAGACTACATTTTCTTTTTACTTTTTCATCCATTAAGAATTGAGATTGCTGTTCAACTTCTGTTACATGACCTTCGAAAAAAAGAGTAGCTGGTATTCCTTGACAGAAGTGCTCTTAATAACATCGCAACGACTGTATTAGCTTAATCGTTTGTGATTGTTACAATCTCTTAGGTTTGTTTATTTGTTTCTCGATTTTAATAATTTTCTAGATGTTCTTTTTTTAATTTTTTCACTCTGTTGATATGATATGTTTGTACAAATCATCTAAAATAAGAATTAGTCTTCTAACCTTTTTGAGAGCAAATATTTTTTTAGACTTTTTAAAATGTTGTATACACACTTTTGTGCGTATCTAGACATATAAATTTATATTTAGGCTTGACAATAGGAATGAAAGATACTTAATCTCGTGTTTTCGTATGAATGTGATATTTTATACTACAACAGTGTCACTTGGTTTCACGTTGAAAAATCCCCCAGAGTTTGTTCTCTAACACATACGTTTTTCAAAACCAAAGGTATCGATGGAAGTACCTTTGTCCGTTCCTCCGTTCGTCCATTATTATGTTCGTTCTTGTTCTGTCGTGTGTCCGTCTGTGTTTGTATCTACGAAACTTCGTCATTTTCCTGACAAAATTGTTTTTAAACCTTTTGCACAATCTTATTCACATATTGTTATTATGCATTTAATATTTCAATCTGTCATCCAAATGATTTATGAGTTTTCTTTGACATGACGTTCACTTTGTCATATTCATACCATTGGTTACACTAAAGACCTTAAAGTGGACATAATAAGACCTGAAAAAACCTGAAAGTACCGACAAAATATATTCAAATTGCATAACTTTTTATTATTGGATGATTTTTTCAATTGGAATTTAATTAATTTTTAATATCCATATTTATTAATGAATGTTTTAATTAAAACAAATTTTTTATGCTAAAGTTGGACCTGAAAGGAGAAATGAAATGACTGAAGGACCTGAAAATCTATGGTCGGACTAATTCTATCTTCAATATCTTTTTTAAATTTCAATGCTTATCTTTCAACTTTAGATTTTGTGAATCAAAAATATTCAGTTTAATGATAGAATTAAAAGAAATGATATGAAAAATATCGTTGGTGTGAAAAATCTGACCTGAACGGAAAATTAAATTAATAAATTTGCTTGAAAAGACTGAGGTCAGATTTATTCAAGTCTTTAACTGTTTTCAATCAATCTCTTGAAATATGGATTTTGTTATAGAAAGTATAATTATCATTGAAATGTAAAGAATTTTATCGAAAATATAATGTGATTAAAAATTTGGACCTTTGGGGGAAATAAAAGACATGAATAGATCATAGGGTAGATGTATTTAAACTCGCACAACATTGTTTTTTCTTTTTGTTTTTATTTTAGACAAAAGTCTATTGAAAAGAACGAATGACTTTATATTTATACAGCAACATATTTGAATACAAAATACCTTGTTGATGATGAAAAAAGACGATTGCCCAGGCGTTGAAATTATTCAAACTAATTCACCTTGCTTAAACTGCATTAATATATATTAAAGCAAGTCTTAAACTTAAAAATGAAAATAATAGTATTGCTTCTCCATAAACCATATGCAATTTAAAGACGCGTGTTCGTCGATTGGAATATGTTTTAATTACACGAACGTGTGCCGGTTGTAATTCACACCTTGTATTGGTATTAGGTGATAATTGGATCATTAGTCTAAATAAAAATTTCATTTTAATCTTTTAATTGGATTATTACTATATCTTTTTACATGAATATCATTTTAGTATCTTCCGTCAATAAAAATTACAAAGAAGATGGGGTGTGATCCCAATGAAACAGATCTCCACATGAGATCAAATGACATCAAACATGAAATTTAACAACCATATTTTTTGTCTATGTTTATTATTTTCGTTTTTAAAAAATATTACGAAATTTTAGTTTCATTCGGATTTTGAATTTCCGTTCAGGTCCGAGTTTTGACACCCCAACGATATATTTCAAATTTTTATTTTTATATTATCATTATATTGAACTTTTTTTTTCATAAAATCAAAAGTTGAAAGATATCCACTAAATATTGAAAAAAATAATTGAAGTTAGGATTAGTCCGACCATAGATTTTCAGGTCACTTCAGGTCTTTTTATTTCTCCGTTCAGGTTCAACGTTTTGCACCCAAAACTTGTTTTCAATTTAAAACATTTAAATTGTAATAAAATATGAATATTATCAATTAATATAATTCCAACTTGAAGAAATTCCATTCAATAATAAAAAAGTTATTGCAATTTGAATAATTTTAGTCGTATATTTTCAGGTCTTTTCAGGTCTTTTCAGGTCTTTTCAGGTCCACTTTCAGGTCTTTAGTGTAACCCTCATATCATTCCCATTTGTGTGCTCTACTCTTAATTAAGCCCTTAATCAAACTTTTAATGAAAAAAAATGACAGCAACACGTTATTAATTGTTATCTATAGGGTGGGATATAAACCACTCTTGTATCTCAACTCCTTTAAAGTCTTTTATAAGAACTTACTAAACTTTTCTGAAAATCTAAACCATCACATGTAATTGTGCAACTTTTATCTTGTTTTTATTCGAATTCTTATTGGATTCCTGTAAGTAAAAAAGACTGTGTATTGATTCTATCTGGGAGATATTTCTTTTGTATCCGAAACCTACCTTTAATCCCTTATTATAGTTAATCTTTCGATGGTGATACCTATTGATTGTAAAATCAATGATGTAGGTGTACAATGTAAGTTTCATACCAATTTTTAATAAGTTGAAAAGCTCTTAAAGTGTTTTACATTTAAATACAAAAAAAGGCCATATATTCTACGTCTCTAAATGATAATTTTTTAATTGCATCACATCACTTAGGAAACTGACAATGAGGGTCGGTTGATAACAAAACTATATAGCAACATTCCAGCAGCGCCTTCATACGGAGTATATATCTCCCAATTGATACGATATTCCGGGGCTTGTATTTCCTTTCATGATTTCCTTGATAGAGGGTTGCAGCTTAAAAGGAAGCTATTAAACTAAGAGTTCCAAATGGTGAAGTTGAAATCATCCCTTAATAAATTTTACGGACGCCATCACGATTCGGTTGACCGTTATGGAATAACTGTTAACAGATGATATCGGATATGTTCCGTATGTCGTAACTACAATTTCCTTCCCTTTTCACGAATATGACCTACCAAATAAGACTATTTACGGGTTAAACTTTGTAATAATATGAGCAACACGACGGGTGCCACATGTGGAGCAGGATCTGTTTACCCTTCCGGAGTACCTAAGATCAATCCCAGTTGTTGATGGGGTTCGTGTCTTGTGTTCTAGTATATGTCTTTTTGTCTTTTTCATTTTTAGCCATGGCGTTGTCAGTTTATTTTCGATCTATGAGTTTGACAGTCCCTATGGTATCTTTCACCCTTCTTTTAGGAATATGTACTGCTTACTCATTTGCATATAACAAGCTGCACAAACCGCGAAAGCATGTCTTGTTATAACTATACTCCTTCCGTATTTCCACAGTCCATTAGGCCTATTTTCCGATATTTAGAAATATTACAACACTCAATGTACAAGAAACTGTTCCGTTAAAGTGTGTCTGGTCTTCTATGCAATGGAATGATTTCATATTTGGCCTGACTTGAAAATATTGTGAGTGGTAGCATGTACGCAATATTTACATCTGCCGTGCACCTATACCTTTTTGTGACAAGTTATAGTTCTATAACGATCATCGTACAAGTAAAAATTCCAATTAAAGTTTTCTTAGCTGCTATACATATGTTTTTACAATTTTATATTTGGTCTTCAGTTCCATAATGTTGAGCTGTAGCTTGTAAATATCCTTGACATCTGTTGTGCAGCAATGTCCTGTTTGCTGATAAATTGAAGTTTCACAACACTCATTGATGAATTAAATCATTTGCATAAACAACGCAGGTGCACACATTTAAACCAGGGACGTTGATAAGCAAAATAGATCATAGATTTATATTCTGTGTTAGTTGCATTTCACAATGTATTCATACGAGCACATAATACATATAAATTATTCAGGGACCCTTTAACAATCATAAGAGAAAAAAAAATACCGGATTTGTGTCCACCATTTGATTTGATAAAAAATTCTAGTTTAAACCGAAAGTAGAATTAACCAAACAAGCATGGTTGGCTATATGACTTGAAGAATAATTTCATGAAATGGTAAGTAGTTTATTGTAGTCATTAAATTCAATATTATCTCATGTGTATATTTTTAATCTTAAAATAAACAAATATTTCTCGTAAGTATATAAAACAAAACAAGGAAGGAGCTATTGACCCTTCTTGATTGAATGATTGATTTATGGATTCTTTGTTGTTAAAATACTTTAGTACTTATTTAAAGTATAATTCTCATAAAAAGATGAATATTATCAAAGTTCTGATATTTTCCTATGGAATTTCTCAAGAATAGACCATGTAGACTATCAGGACGATATAACATTTGTGTTTCAACTTTTTAGGACTGACTACATATTCACAAATCCAGTTCTTTTTCTGATAAATAGAAAAATTTCTAAATAATAAAACTAAAACAGTTTTAAAACATGAGTAAGTGTGATCTATTCAATATCTTCATTGACCAATAATTTTTTACCCATTTACATTCAAAGAAAAAAATATTATAGTTATCACAATTAAAACAAATCTCATAGTTTGGATTATCAGATACTTTCCAACTATACAAAAAATAAAAATCACAAAAATACTGAACTCCGAGGAAAATTCATAAAGGAAAGTTCCTTATCAAAAGGCAAAATCAAAAGCTCAAACACACCAAACGAATGGATAACAGCTGTCATATTCCTAACTTAGTACAGACCCTTTCTTATGTAGAAAATGGTGAATTGAACCTGATTTTCTAGCTTGCTAAACCTCTCACTTTTTGACTATCGCATCAAATACCATTATATTGACAACGATGAGTGAGCAAAACAAGCAGATAAGAGGTAAAAATGTCAAAAGTAGGGGTACAGCAGTCAATATTGTGTTATAATCTTAATCACTATGAAATAAACAAATGTGTAACAAAGTGGCACAAAAAGTCGTATATCAAATTAAACAATCTGATTCGTTGCTTTTTATATTATACGATTTTATCTATCTAATTATGTTAAATCCACCCATAAAGAATCCTTATCCTGTCAGGCACATGGTTAGGTTAACATTAACTATGACATAGAATTGCGCGTTTAACGTACATTAGTTGATAAGCATGTGAACGTCACATTTGTAGAAATAAAATAATTTTGACGTTCAAAGTATGAACAGAATATAGTCCATAGTTATTTTAGGCATATCCTCTGCAGAATCTAAATCAAAAGTTTCCCTTGTCCTTCTTGACGCTTCATATGCTTATTGAGAATTTATTCTGAAAAGGTATCAAAGAAACACAAAAGGGCATATAGACAAAGCATTAACAAATATAAAAGACAAGAAAACAAAAATTATTATAGAACAATAACACAATGGCGGGATGTATACGTATAAGTTTAGAACAACGTCATATGTCTCAAAGTAACATTAAAATGACATAAAGAAAAAGCACATTAGCAAAAATGAAAGATAAGAATACAAAAAAAATACGGGATGCATAAGTACAGAGTCACGTCAAATGGATATCACAAAAAAAAAGACTAAATATCAAAATAATATTAATAAAGACAATTAACAAGTTATTAAGATAATAAAGAACGTCAGTACGCAAAATTTATACTTCAAGACCATCGTGTATTATTTCTGAAGTTGATACGGAATATTTATCAACAAGGTCTTGGTACCTTTTGATGAACTCTTTTTTTTTTTAGAAAAGGACGAGACGTTCTTTGACATACCCCTGGTTCATTAACTCTCTGCTCAGACACTGGTGACGTTTACAAAGTGTGAGTAGGAACTGCAAGCTCTTGAATACCGAATTATTTGGGAAATGTATATCCCATATGCAGGTGAAGTTGGTATATTGTTTCCCATGTGGGGGAAATTGATAATTTCAAAATTAAAATCGTCTCGTTTGTCATAGATTCTGGTACTGAGATGACTGTGTATGTCAAATTCGAGGTATAAATATTTATGTTGAAAAGCATTGTGGATTATTTCTTTTAGAAGATTTTTCAATTTCACATGGGGAATGGTGGTATACAGATTATGATTAATTGCTCTAATGATATGCAGTAATTTCCGTCCAAACATTCTCATTCTCTTATCTTTTAAAAAAATGGAAGGTAAAAGAATGGTTCTTCTTTAAAAGTATGTTTCAAAAATGAAATGATTTTTCCATACAAAGAATCCTACTGGAAGCTCTTTATTAGATCTGATTATAATATTACATAGTTCTCTGAATGCAATTTTTGTCTAGATTGTAATACAATCCATGGCAGTTTATCTTTATTTCTTGTTGAATATGAATTTTTAGTATTTGTTGATGTTTTACTCTTTAACTTTTTTTCCAGGATTTGGCTATAGCTTTTCGTATAGTACATGTCTCTGCTATCAAAATAAACTCATCATAGATACAAGGATTGACATTTTATATTTGCGCAAGACGTGCATTTCGTCTATAAAAGACTCATCAGTGACGCTGATAAGGAGTAGATTCGACCCAGTGGTTGTAATTAAACTCATCATAGATACCAGGATTGAAATCATATATTTTTGCCAGACGCCATTTTTTTTAGTTTCTCTAAGATAATTTGAGAAATTTCGCCTTTATCATCAATTATGTCATCAATAAAAATCATATCTTCTTCTACCCAATGCCCAAGATATAAATTTTGCCTTGATTCTCATTATATGTATTTATTGATTTCCCCATATAATTTGTTTTCTTATATCTTTATAGTTTTCATTTTCTTTATGTTTTTCGCGCCACCATTTTTAATCCAACATAACAAGATTTCTGAGTTAAAAGGTTTTTTTATGTTTTCTAATGATTTATGAGAACCCAGATTCATTTTAAATAGCAGTTTCCCCCCTAAACTCTCTGAAATAGTAGGTTGGAATAATTTTTAATTTTTTAAAGTTTCATCTGTTAACCCAATTTATTTTCATTGCTTCAATGTAAGAATCAATATTCGTCATTTTTAAACCCCCTTCTGAATAATCTTTTCTTAGCACTGATCGTTAACCTTTCTTGCTACCACCTCCCATTAAAAAATGTGTATCATTATATATAGTTATATAGATATAGCACAGATTTATCAGTGATGCAAGATACGTTATATTAGGTATAACAACGGACAAAATGTCCGTTGAACGTCCGTTAGGCGTCCGTTTTGTACGGTACTCGTCTGTTTCGTTTCCGTTTTGTATCCGTTACGTGTCCGTTATACATCCGTTGGAGGTCTGGAAGATAAATTCACCAACGGATTTCTACCGGACGTTTAACGGATAAAACGGATGTTGAACGGATGAGAAACGGACTTCTACCGGACGTATACGTATAACGGATAAATCGGAAGATGAACGGATCTGAAACGGATAAATGGCAATCGAAAATTTCGCGTCATAAATGCCAATTATTGGTACGTCAGATTATTAATGGGCGGATTTTTAGGTCTTTGTGCTAAAGTTTATGTTATTAATTTCACATTTGTATTTAATAAAGTTATTGAGCGGTAATTATCCAGGGACAAAGGGTATTTTTTGTTATAAATTAACAATATAATCCCAATCTTTTAGTATAAGATAATGATTCTTTTTCATTACAATATTTAGAGACCCTCAAAACTATGTTCGTAATTTTTTGGCAAAATTGTCTGTAAAACTCAACTGTTAAACCGTCTTTACCAGGTGTTTTATTTAGTTTCATGTTACAAATTGAGGATGTTGATTCTTCTAGTGTTAATTTACCGTCTACATGTTTGCTTTCAGAAGAAGTCGAAGAATGGTTTATGTTTGTATTTATAATATATGTCTTTAAGATTTCAGTATTTATATAGGACTTTGTAATACGCTTTACTCTTATTTAGAATTTCACTATGATCTACAGTAACCACCCCATTTTGGGACAATAATGTATTGATAGATTTTTTTGATTGCCTGTGTTTTTCTAAAGATAAAAAAAAACATTTTGTTTTCATCTTCCTCAATCCATTTTATTCTTGACATAATTTGGGCCCCTTTTGACTTTAACAAATATTTATTATCAAGTTCCTTTTCTAATTGTTATATTTCATTAGGAAGATTATTATTGAGTGCGAAGGTAATGTAACTAGTCTTTCATTTAAAGTTTTGATTTTGTTTTCAAAAACATTGATTGTATTGTTCCTTTCTTTCGCTTAATATTTACAGTATTTAAATGTATCAATTTTGAAAAAATCCCACTGAGTTAGAAAATTCTCATTATTAAATTATTCTCGTACTTAATTAATTAATTTATTATTTCTTGATATTTGATAGTCATTTAGTATACTATTATTCATTTCTAAATAACCTTTTCCTCGATTACTTACATAAACTATTTAGGGATAGCTTGGTTGTCTGTATTTGAAATTTGAGTAGGTCTGATTTTTTTCTGATGTCTGAATCGTACTTGATGTAGATGATGTGAGCATTATTTTCATATCGGTTTTATACATGTGGGCATTTGCAACAATTTCACCTTATTGTTTTGTTTTAACATTGAATTTTCAACCGAACTTTTTAAAGTACAAACTGTAAAATCATAGTCTCGTGTATTGGTATTCCGGCCCTTTTACCATCTGTGTTTTATTTGTAAACACCTTAATAGGTCTTAACACTTTTCCGCTGAAAGACCATTTGATTTTTTTTTTCATGCGCTGTGTTGATGTTTCAAAAGATTTCAATTAGATTTTTTGTTTTCTTATGACATCTTCTTCGCAACCTTAAAAGATAGCGTCAAATCTATCTTTCAAAATAGTCAATAAGACTCAACACATTTTACTACAGGAATGAGCTCTCCTAGTGAGTATCACACTTAAATACTTAATTTATAATCGAAAACATCAAACCATATCAAAATATTCTTTTTGATGTTCTTGTACATCTCAGAAAAATATATCACAAACATTTCACCTATACAGTTCCTATCGGACCTCTTTCCAACTAAACACAAAATCTACGACAATCTACCATACACAATAAAAACATCATTATTACAAAATATCCTGTCAAATTATTAAACTGGGTAACAATAATGTATCAAATGGTGGGGTTGGGGTTGGGGTATATGTATAACGAAACGAAACATATGCTTCTCAGAAAGGCAAAACATCGAATAACTTGTTACAAAATAGCTATTATTTATAATAAGACTCTGCACGAGAATCACGATCCTAGACTCAAGTATACGGGTATCAACATGCATTGCGACATACAATAACCAATCAAATAATACAATAATAAAATAGGTATGCAACCATGTGCTCATCAACACGTGTTGAACATAAACAAACACAGACATGTTCTTCCGGTTCTTCCGGTTCCATTAATAAGTATATTTATAACTGAGGAGTTGCGAAGACTCAATATGAGAGTTATTCCCCTTTTGTATTTGCAATTAGTGATATGTATTTTAAACCAAACGTGGTGAAAATTTAAGGTGTTTTGTTTTTGGGTCCTTGGTCCTTAGTCAACGTAAAGAAAAAATAGGTCAAGGTTCTAAGATCAAGGACATGTTCTAAATATTGGTTTTGGCTTGTTATTTCTTATCATCATGATTATCAGAAGCCGACAAAAAATATTTTTACTAAATTTGTATATGCGACTATCGTAGCACATCAATTTTAGGTTTAACTGGTACTTTATCATAAATTAAGAGTTTTCTCCCCTTTCATATTTAAAACTAGCTGTATGCTTATATAACTCAATATCTATAGTAGAGACCTAGGGTCTTTTGATTTGAGGTCGTTATTTTATGATCTTGACATTTTGACGTTCTAGATTTTTAGCTTTGATTTAATTTCATATTGAAAATGATAGAGCCATGGAACTTCTTGCATTAGGTTGCAAGCCATATGTCATTGAAAAAGCCAACCTGAATTGACTTTGTGTGAACAGGAAGTAGCGTTTTTGTACTGATTTAATGCAAAAGTATAAAGAACCATATATTGTTTTAATCTTTGTCAAGTAAACTATCATATTATACCAGATCTGACATTTTTCAAACCGGAAGAAGCACATTATCTCCATTATTTCAAACATAAGTATTGGAATCAGCATATGATAAGCAATTATTTGACACTGGACATTTCAAACCAGAATGTAATCTATTCAAATCAAAGAATCTCGTTTTAGGTGGAAAGACCTTCTTTAAGCAATCGGTTTTTAATTCTTATTTAGGATATTTATCTGTTTACACTTCCAGATTGCAGGGAAAATTTTCTCCCGGGGTTTGGGTTATGCAAGTCTTATGGAAGTGTTGGTTGTCCTGCAGAGGCCTTTCTGGATACATGCAACTACCAAGAAAATTGTATTAGTTGTTGTAATGGCTTAACAGGACAGAACTGTGACATAGGTATGAAAAAGATACAGGAATAAAAGTTTAGTTTATTCACTTGATAGTGATATTTATTATAGAGTGTCATCATTTGTACACTGCTGTCATTTTTGTCAGCTTATTGGGGGAAATAAGCTATAGCACAGCTTAAATAAAGAGTTATTCATCAGACAATGTACCCGTTCAAAATATTCGAATACTTACGTTTGGAACTCTCGAATTTAATTATTATTACTATTATAATAACAATAATTATTATTATTATTCTTGTTATGGAACAATATTTAAAAAGCGTGATATTTAACAAAAAGTAATTTTCAGTGCTTTACATAATAACAAATGTTTATATCAATTACGAAGGATCCGTCGAAAGCAAGACAGCAATCGGAGTAGTCAACAATATAGTCTTTAGGAGCAAGAAAACCATAATAGCCGAATTTTGTCCTTATTTAGTTGAATCATATTTGAATTTTATCCTTATTTTGATTTTTTTCTTCATGTAAGTTGCTTAAAATAGATAAATAGATTACATAGTTATTTGGTATATTCCGCGTCTCTTTTATGACACAGGACATTATGCGTACATCAGGATAGGATTTTTTTTAGCGAGATCAGTTCATTCCATGACATTCAAATATGAAAATGACTGTGTATATACTTTAAATAGATAGTAGAGCGTTTGCTGCCAAATAATATTTCTACTGAAACCCTCAAGGGGCTAAAAATACCTTCCAACACGAGATAGTGAAAATGACATTAAAACACCAATAGAGCTATTTACCACGAAAAGAGGTATTGACTTACTTGTAAGTTACCAAAGTATGATACTGAATTCCATGAACATAATACGTTTTTCAGGACAAATCATCATTAAGAACGCTCGCTTTCAAAATTATATAGCCAAAAATTTAAATATTTTAAAATATTAACACCAAAATGCTCATCTACATCACGGCTAGTAATCTACACACGCAGAACATTTGGTTCTGCAATAAAAACCGTGAGAGGAATAGATACATGTATCATTTACTGTTGTACGTAGAGTTGAACTCCTACAAAATCAGTTGTCCCACAAGAAATTGCCTAAAAACGGTGGCAAGCCGGACAGCACACACGCCGCCAAAAACAACATTCATACCCATTGCTCGAAAAAAAACTAAATTTGAACTTGTAAATTTGTAAATAGAACCATTTCAAAATTGAAATGTCACATTTTAGGCAATTTCTTGTGGGACAACTGATTTTGTAGGAGTTCAACTCTACGTACAACAGTAAATGATACATGTATCTATTCGTAATAGTATTCACCACAGCATAGCATTCTCTGATTTTCAATATTTTGATCAGTTGAATAAGAAAATTGAGATTTGGAAATGTACATACCTTTTGATGCGGTGACAATTACTCCACTCAAGCACAACCGGAAAATCCGCTCACGGTTTTTATTGCAGAACCAAATGTTCTGCGTGTGTAGATTACCAGCCGTGTACATGTAACTTTAATGTTAATACATATACAATTGAATAATTTATGAATTCCAACTCATGGTAACAGGTCTCACAATACTTCAGAATGAAAAAAATAAGTATATCATGTTTGATATGCCGATTCATGTAAAGTAAATAGAAAAGAAATACATGAAATTAAATACTTTAAGGATAACAATTTTATGATTTATTGCCTGAAAATGACTAATGGCTTCGCGTGTAACACTATTGTAATACATAATAAATGGAATTCACCACCGTCGTTTCATATTGTCATATCGGTTTTTATTTTTCATTCGTTGTATTAGCGTTTGTAATTGTTCATATATGGGTAAAACAAATAACAGGGACATCTACAATTGGTCTTTGTTATGTAAGCTTTACAGCTAACTTAGATAAATCTAGATGCAAATTTTCATTTTTTAATATTTGCCATTGAATGTTCAAGCATCGTTCAAAATTTTAGGACTCTATCTTGCATAGTTTTTAAACACCAGGGAGATTAGTGGTTTTAAAAATGATCATTTTCAGACGTTGTGTGATTGCGCTTAAAATTTTACATTTTTTTACCTTTATGTAAAAGAAGTGTTTTGTTTTACAGTTTTCAATTTATTAAGTGTTGATCAAATATGTCCCTAAAAATTTAAAAAAGGCAAGATTTTCCTTTAAATATGTATGTCAACATACTCATACTTGCATGTCATAATACTAAAATAAAATACAGTTATATAAATGATATGATTTATACAGAATAGTTTTTAAATTTTCAAAGTTGAAAAACATATTTAAAAAAAAGTATATTGTCTGTAACCAGCTTATTATTCTCTTAGAAAGAATAGCTACAGTAAAGCTACTTTTCTTTATGGATTTGACATTTAACATTAACATAATAACAAAATTTAGCACCATCTTTTTAGAATTTAGTCAGAATAAATGAAAACATGGTTACGGACACTACAATAATGATGTAGTGTCTGTAACCATGATTTCATAAATATTTTTATTTCATCAAAATAGGCATAATTTCTTGATTCCACAAGGTCCTCTTTGCTGCATCATCATTGTCTTTTGGTTAAAAATGATAAAAGTTATGAAAACAGAAAACTGGTGAAAGAAATGAGCTGACTGCAATCCTTGACATATTAATTTGAAACCAGATAATCTAATTGTTAAACCTCCATTTTGATATCAGTTTGTCATAAACTTAAAAGGTAAGCTATTTTGTACTGTTAGGATAAGGACATTCATCTTCATGAATATTTTTATAATTTTTATATCTTCAGATTATTTTTGTAGTGTCCGTTACCCGTGGATTTTGTTCATTTCTGAGACACGGGTTATGTTCTTCTCATATATGTTATGATGGTATGATACTAAACCCCTAACGGGAAGGATTGTGCCTGATGTTCATATGATGAAATCATAATCTTTCAGTCAGTTTAATTGAAGTTTGGAGCTGGCATGTCAGTTAACTGCTAGTAGTCTGTTGTTATTTATGTATTATTGTCATTTTGTTTATTTTCTTTGGTTACATCTTCTGACATCAGACTCGGACTTCTCTTGAACTGCATTTTAATGTGCGTATTGTTATGCGTTTACTTTTCTACATTGGCTAGAGGTATAGGGGGAGGGTTGAGATCTCACAAACATGTTTAACCCAGCCGCATTTTTGCGCCTGTCCCAAGTCAGGAGCCTCTGGCCTTTTTTAGTCTTGTATTATTTTAATTTTAGTTTCTTGTGTACAATTTGGAAATTAGTATGGCGTTCATTATCACTGAACTAGTATATATTTGTTTAGGGTCAGTTGAAGGACGCCTGCGGGTGCGGGAATTTCTCGCTACATTGAAGACCTGTTGGTGACCTTCTGCTGTTGTGTTTTTTTCTATGGTCGGGTTGTTGTCTCTTTGGCACATTCCCCATTTCCATTCTCAATTTTATTAAAAAAGAATAAGTATCTTTTTTCATTTTTCATTTTTCAAAATCTCTTGTTTTTTCTCTCCCAAATTGAATTATACCATGTATACTACCATGTGTTTTTGTTAAAGATCTGTACTTGCTATTAGTGTAATGACATTTTATAAAATATACTAAAAAGTAAATATAATGAAACTCAAGTATATGTAGTAGAGAATTGATTAGAAGTATTGGATTCGTAAACGATAATCAACGAGCGACTTTAGTCTCGAGTTGGTTATTGTTTTCGAATCCACTACTTCTTATCAATTCTCTAGCTTAACTCATTTCTAGTAAAACAACTATCTGTTTCATGATCTGACAATGAATCAACGGAACTTTATGAAAATAATTTCCTATTTTGTCTTTTTTACTCTATAATAACTGGAAATGATTAGATCCACACGGTTCACACTTATATTTAACCTAATATAAGTTCAATTTAACTTAAATGTGTTGTTATCTTCCCTTTTTAAAACCAGATTTTATATGTGTAAATAAATATTTCGTTCAATGTTTAATCATTACAAATAATTTAAATTGGTAAGATTTTAGTGTTTCTGATTCATTCAACAAGACATATGATTAATATATGAATTTATTTTAATCTTTTTTTGGAAAGTTGAAAAAATTTAATTACCAACATCTAGAAACCTTTAATATTTACATATATAATTTTTAGTAACCTAATGTGCAATTCAATGGTGTTAATATCTCCTATTTATTGAAATTACATCCCACCTATAAAATGAAAAAAATCATTTTAGATCTAAATTTAGTGTAAGTATCAGAATAACACCACTTCACTAGACACCAGTTGATGATAAAATAGATAAAATGGTAATTCTTAATTCAAAAAATATATATAATTTTAGTGTAAACTGGTTCCCTATCATTATGTTTTGAATATTTTAACGTTATTATGTTTGGCTTCCATCGTCAATCAGTTAATCAATGAACTAGTACCATTTGGGGTTCGCATTCTAAAACCCAAGCAGAATTGCTCTTGCTACACATGTACACTATATAATTATGTCAATCTTGCAATAAAACATGTACACTGTTCATAACCGTGATCGTCTAGTCGTTGGCACCGAAAGAAGTAACTGTGTTATTAACAGTGCCAAGTTCAAGCCTAGTACCCGGAATTTTTTAGGGCTGAAGTCGGTCGTTGATTATCGTTTACGAATCCACGACTTCTTATCAATTCTCTACTACATAGTCTTTCATTTTAATCACCAACAGTAGCAATATCCTTTTCATCACCAGACGTATCCTTTACAAAATCTACATTAGATATACCAATTTCCATAAAATCATAAAATATTTTTTTTAACCTCCAGCAGTAGAAGTATCCATGTCATAATTCACTATAGAGATATCTCTTTCAACAACAGCAGTAGAAATATCTGTTTCATCACTAATAGAAGAAAGATCTTGTTCAACACGAGCAATAGAAATAATATCAATAAAACCCACAGTAAAAATATCCCTTTAACTTATCCCTTTAACTAGCAGCATCAAACTATCAATTTCACAACAAGCAGTAGAAATATCAATTTCATTGCCAGTTGTAGAAAAATTCGTTTTACCATGAGATGTAGAAGCAAACACTTAGGACAAGCAGTATAAATATTATTTCTCAACAAGAACAGAGATTTGATTTCAGCAGCAGAAATATTTCCTTTTTCCAGCAGCAGCAGAAGTAGCAACACGACTTCATTTTTCAACAGATAGAAAGATGTTTGGATCAGCCGCATGAGCTGAAGAGTATTAAATCAATACGATCTAGTGGTTGTACAAAAGATGACCGATCAAATTTAAGACTGCAGTCATGCAAATAGGCTTAGCAATCGATATGTAGCAATAACGGCTCAAAGTTTAAAGATAGAGAAGAGCGACATTACCTATGTTTTGGAATACTCAACGTTAGATTACATGGATATGACTTTGACATAATAAATGACGCAAAGGATTTTAAATTGGTGCAAGCTGTACGACTAATCTTTGCAAACATTCGGGTATGGAGATTACTAGAACAGACCAATCGACTTTTTGCAAGGTGCTTTGAGAGACCACCGTTTGCTGTACAGACGACTTGCCTACATTTTTCTGATTTACAAATCTAAAACGGTCATTGTCATAACTAGTTTAAACAAAGGACAAGCAATGAAACATAAAATCAATCTTCATCAATTAAGGGTGTGTTCATGAGAAAATATCATGTTGCTATGTTTTTAGTCTCACCTAAAATTATTGTGTAGGCTACTCTATCAACTTTTCTTTAATTTGTATATGATCATATTTATGATTAATTGGTTTTAATTCAATTTTCGTTTTTAAATTTTAAAGGTTCATACCTTTCCTTTTAATCATTTTGATTTCAGTGTACAAGATACTTTTGTATTGAAAAAGGTTATACTATTAACCATCAAGAATGTATTTCGTACACCGTAAAATCATATGTTTATGTTTGGTTTTCAGATATAAATGATTGTCTTTCTAATCCTTGTAATAATGGTGAGAACTGTACAGATCAAAGAGGGTCCTACACTTGTTCATGTCCGACTGGTTACACTGGAACAAATTGTGAAACAGGTAAAAAATAAAATATATTGAATTATACTAACTGCATGTTTGCATTTACATGTAAAATCAACGAAAAAGTATTCTAACCGAAAGCAACCAATGGCCCCCTTTCATTATCGTCTCATGGCAAGAAACATTAACATGAATAATATGACAGGTTTTAATTGTTGTTAAGATCTCAACCCTCCTTTTTGTATTCTTATCTTTCATTTTTGCTAATGTGCTTTGTATATTTGCCATTTTGTGCTTCTGTGTTGCATATTAGTTTGTTTTCATAGCGATTAAGATTAAAACACAATGTTGAATGCTGTACCCCGACCAATTATGTTTGTTTGTTTTGTTCACGCATCGTTGTCAATATAATGGAATGTTATGCGACTGTCATAAAAGTGAAAGTTTGGTTAGCTATAAAACCAGGCTTTATCCAGCATTTAAGAAAATGCCTATACCAAGTCGGGAATATGACCGTTGTTATCCATTCGTTTGAAGTGTTTAAACATTGATTTTGCCATTTGATTTGGGACTTTCCGTTTTGATTTTTCTCTGAGATTATATTTGCGTGATTTTACTTTTCACTCCAGACAACACAACATACTACGAAAGTCATTCGTAAAGACCTTGATTCATCAGATCGTTACGAGCACAAACACAAAAACCGAATCCACAAAAATACAAAGTACCTGTATTGTAATACTCACTTTTTCTGAAAGCTAGTTTAATGTCAATAAAATGTCAATCGGTAAACATCCTAAAATATAGGTAGACACGTTATATGAGAAAAAATACAAATTCATCGTTCAGCGCAAAAATAATGGGGTGTAGGACCACGAACATGGTGAATGTAAATAATTGGATAGCAATGTATGTGTCTATGTATACAGTATATCGAATTAAAAAGAATAAGTATCAGTACAGATAAATACAATATACAAAGATAATATTTAAAGAAACCTCAAATCAAAAAAAATAATGCACATGTTTTTTTATAACTCAATGGATAGTTTTCATTATAAAACTTATGTACATATACTTTTTTCTGAAGAAATTTTTTTAATTTATTCATATTTAGAAGAAGTTTACTTTATCCCCCGACATATTTTCCGTATGCAAAGTGACCTCAGTGTGACCTATCTCGGAAAAATCCCGTGATCACAATACGCATGGATGTCCTTAAAATAAACTATTATCTGAATTTACATGTTAAACACGTGCTCAATTTCCGTGCTTTTTTGTCGAATGTTGACAATCAGGTGACAATCGTTAAACTTCGGCTTCAAAACACGAACTTTAATTACCTGCCATATTTTCACAACAACACTGACCGATTGAAAAAAAAATTGACGATTATACGAAATTTACACGAAAAAAATGATAAATTCGTGCACAGAAGACTAAGTTTATGATGTTTGTATGCATTGGTTCAAGAATTGGAAGAACATTATTTTTCACAGGTCACTCGTTTCTTATGACTTTAAGGAAATGTTCATTCAATACATATCATACTTAACAGACTCTATAAACAACTACATCGTACAAATGTGTTGTAAATTTAGTTACAGAGAATCTTTCGAAAATCAAATCCTTGTATATATGTTAGAATTTAGTAAAATTTAAAGTTATTTATTAAAACGATAAACCTGCCTAAAAAGTTTAACGTTCACGGAAATCATCAACGTGAATCCAAACCAGGACATAGCATACTAATTCGAAAGTATACACACAAATGGAACATCACCATCAAAAGAATAAGACACCATAGGGAGGGGTCAATCGTATCTTTTGTTATGCATTTTGTATAGTTAATTTTCTAAATTAAAAATTTCCCAATCAAGAAAAAGGATAATTACTTCTGTTCACATTACACATATTTACAAACCAGAACACTAGTGTAAATTTCCGTAGTATACTAAGATCATAAGATAACTCTTGATTATTTAAAGCAAAAATATCATCAAAGGTAACGGTAGTAGTTATGATGGTTTTTTTTTTACTATTAATGATACAAATGATCCATAGCAATATATAAATAGGTCTACTATTCATGGGGCGTTATGAATGCCCATATGAATACCTTAAAATTATCGATAAACTTTATCGTCGAAACGCACAAGTGGTATGCATCCTTGTCATTTGGTCTTTTGTAGATAATTGGCTTCTTAACAATCATACCGCATCTCTTAAGTCGTATATTTACTTTGTAAAAGAAAAATGTTACAGCTTTAATAATACCATCGCAGTTCATGTGAATATATATAGTTATATTATCTTTGTTCATTACACAATAAGGTTTAAAATGGGCTGCAGCATATAGATTTGCATTCAGATGTTTTGAACAATATTTGATAATAAAATCTTTGATAATTCTCCGGTGACAAGATAACAGAAATGAAAGATTAGTTGTGGCACACTTACCAGAAGCTGTGATGAAACCATATTTGACGGTTTTGTGTGTAGATTAGTATATATGTCTAAAACATACCTTGAAATATTTCAAGGTGGCTTTAAGCTGAACTGTTGTAGTGATATAGTTGGCTGTGCAATGTGGATATTTTAGTTACTCTCCGCTTCGATCTTTAACGATTCAATAAGTATTTCCTTAAGGTTGTTCGTATGTCTTCCGCCATCTAGGATAGTGTAGAAGTGGATAACAATTTGTCTAGATCTTTAATGAAATGAGCAAATTTTGAGAGTAGTATGTAATTTATGTGTTAGACTTTTCATTTTAATATATTAAAATACCTGTTTCATCATATTTGCCGCTGTATTTTCTGGAAAAAAAATAATAAAAACCACTACATGTGTTTGATTCATTTCTTTTCAACTTCGACACATAAGGGGAGATAACTCAGTTAATAGGGGAGATAACGCTGATAAAGTTATTTGTATAATAAAAGGTGTTGGGACTTTACCTATTTTAATATGTAAAAGAAAACAAGTCCGGTGACCTAATTTCTTCTTTTTATAATCTGAAAGCGTGTTATAAGAGCTATCTTCTCATATTTTATCTTAAAATTCTATGGTTTGGATCATCTCACAAATGTGCATTTTTCATGCATAGTCTATACAAAATATGACAATTTTGCACCATATGTGGTGTGAAAAAGTCCGGTGACCCACAATTATTATTATATTTTGGAAAAAAGCATGATAAAAACTCATGTTGTATTTCCGCCATGCAAACTCCTTAATGATCCTTTATGTAATAATTTTTATACAGTTTGTTGTTGTTGATTCATGTTATTCTCATAGATTAATATGCTTATAAATAACCTTAAAAACACATTATCACAATAATAATTATTGTTATTTTGTTATCAAAGGTCCGTTGATAGTATTTTACAAGTCGAATAAAACAGCTTTTCGATAAGAGAAAAAAACCACATGAATTCTAGTGGTCGCTACTATTTTTGTTTTCTCATTATAAATTTTAAAGATTAATACAACACCAATCACCAAGAATGTGGAATACACCTATAAATCCTAGCTATATATTGCTTCCAATATTTCTATTGAAATTTAAAAAGAATGGAATGTTTTGTTTTAAGATATTAATGACTGCTTACCAAATCCTTGTTATAATGGTGCCAACTGTACAGATCAACTAGGATCCTATAATTGTTCTTGTCGACCTGGTTATACTGGAAAACACTGTGAAACAGGTAAATAACTATTTTAAATGACCTCGTTTTATACATGTTATACGCCTGTTATGTTTGATGAGTTTTTATCACTCAGCTGGTATACATTTTTGTTTAGGGGCCAGCTGAAGCATGCCCCCGGGTGCGTGTGTTTCTCGTTGCATTGAATACCCATTGGTGGCCTTCGGTTGTTGTCTGCTCTTTGGTCGGGTTGTTGTCTCTTTGACACATTCCCCATTTCCATTCTCAATTTTATTTTGCAATTTTGAAACCAATAAATTGAATCCTCTGTAGGTGTACATTTCCTCCAAAAGAGTATCTTCACTCAATGAGTCATTACTTAAGTGTTTACATGAATTGACATTGATAATTAATCACAGAAAAGGTAAAGTCGAACTTCTATAAATCAAAAGCAGGTTTGAACTCAGCTTTATCGGAAGGATAAGCACTTCATATTCAGCTATTACCGTTTTAAGTAACTTGATAATTCGCATTCGCTGATGTCCAGAGCAGTGAAAAGGGAAGGGTTTGTGTTTACAACCGGAAATTCATTTATACCCTAAGTCGTCTAATACAACAATATTCAATATTGTGTAACTATAGCATGATACCGTCAGTTTGAATTATAATATGTGCTTTATTCTATTTTCGGTTTTGCTATTTAATTACTTTTGCAGCTAGTCTTGATCCAAACAATGTTCAATTGTGATGGATTGTATTTGATGTCACTTATTAACAAAATATTTCAGATATAGATGAATGTGCATGTAACCCTTGTCAGTATAACGGAAAATGTGTTAATTTGCTGGGAAAATACGAGTGCTTCTGTATAAATGGCTATACAGGGAATCGGTGTCAGACAGGTTTGTTTCTTTAATTTGATTCGATATGGTTCAATACAGTTTCGGGGCTCTTCACTCAACCTGAATTGTCAATGCCGTTGAAATTAACTTGTCCAAAGGTAATGAGTTTTAGACGTAAGAATTGTTTAAAACTAATCACCGAATAATATAGTGTTAGATTGTGATGATGACGTCATCATTTTTTTGTCATTTTTTACAATTTCAAATATGACGTCACTTGGCGTTGAGGTTTAAACATATTCGGATGTGTTTACATTTTTTGTTGCAAATGTCTGGTTATGTAATGTATTTCAGTTGTTTCCTGTAATTAGTTAATATTTCAGTTCTATCATGTACAGATTTTGTTTAATAATTTTATAAATTTACTGTTTGCAAAAGTATAAATTGTTCTAAATGATAAGGATGTTCTGGTAACTAACAGAAAACCCTGGCCGTTTTTGGCACAACTTTTTTGATCTTTTGGTCCTCGATGCTGTTCGACTTTGTGCTTGTTTCGGCTTTCAAACTTTTGTATCTGGTCATCACTAGTAGATCTTGTGGGGATAAAATGCACTTCTGGCGTATTAAAATTTTCAACTTGTTGCCTTTTGTTGGCTGTTGTTTGTATGTTTCTTTGTCAATTGTATTCTCCAATTTATTTATATTGTAGTCCTGTGGTGTTGCGTTTTCATCTTAATGTTATATTTCACATGGCTACAAAGGGGAGGTTTGGCATGCCACAAAACCAGGTTGAACCCGCCATTTTTTTATTTAAAAATGTCCTGTACCAAGTCATGAATATGGCCATTGTTATATTATAGTTCGTTTCTGTGTGTGTTACATTTTAACGTTGCGTCGTTTGTTTTCTCTTATTTTTGAGTGTAAATTCACATTGCGATAAGACGTGTCACGGTAATAGTCTATCCCAAATTCATGTATTTAGTTTTGATGTTATATTTGTTATTCTCGTGGGATTTTGTCTATTGCTTGGTCCGTTTCTGTGTGTGTTACATTGTAGTGTTGTTTCGTTGTTCTCCTCTTATATTTAATGCGTTTCCCTCAGTTTTAGTTTGTTACCCCGATATTGTTTTTTGTCCATGGATTTATGAGTTTGAACAGCGGTATACTACTGTTGCCTTTATTTATTTGATAATAAATGTACTAGGTAGATGTGATACAATGCTGAACGTTAATAAAGGTACTGATCGTTTAGCATGTTTCAGGATGGAAAATTGTCATTCACTCCTATCTTTCTGATTTTTTTTTCGCAAACCACATCGATAACTCATGTTTTTAAAACGATTCCTGTTATCCAGGCCCATACCATATACAAAAATCAGTATTAAATCTATAATGATCAGTAAGATAACACTAGAACATGAAAATGTCTCATTGATTAACACTACTTTTCATTAATAGAGCATTGATCGTGTGTCACGATCAAATAGTCATTTTTTTAAAGATACTTATCAGATGTTTCCATTACTAAGATGGTGTCTAATAATTCCTCAACTGATCTGTTACAATACAATCATTTTTCACTAGGAATGTTTTAACGGTATATGTTTTCCAGGTTAACAGATTTTAGCCAAAACAACTACATTCAACCAATTTTGAATGAGATTATGTGTATGTTTATTTTAAGCCCCAATAGTACGGATTAAGCCTGCAATTATACTAAAGACAGTTATCTCAGTTTTGGAAGGATTAAGGTTACTGCCAATCCCATGTTATGCCGAGGGCATTCCAACGCCGACGATAACTTGGGGGTCAGCAACTGTATGTATGCTATAGTACTCTCGTTTTGGGGTTCAATTCATTATTATGTCTATAGATACTTATATCAAAAGATTATTCAACTTTAATATTATAAAGCATTTAGGGATATCATTAAATGATATGCACTGGTTCATTTCTTTTAGGTTTGTGTTTACTAAGATAATCACACCACACAAACATATTTTGACTCATTTAAATTAGATTTCGGTGAACACATGATTTTTATTTCATTGTCAGTTGTAACGAACCAGTTTGTTCAGTACTAAGTCCATACCAAACAAAAGACTAATTATAAATTAATCAAATTCAAAAAACGATTCATGTAACCATATATAAACTGCTGAAAGAACATGATTATATGAAAAGTAACGTGTTTTACTAATTCGTGGCACGAAATCCACTCATGGACTTGGAAAATACACAAATAAAACGAAAGTCATTTTTATTGCCGTTCTTCATCTCAAATTAACAGTGTGGCTGTCAACATGGATCAAAACGCACACCCCAAGGAGGTTAATGATGGGGTCCTAGATCTGATTAAAGTGTTATTATTCGACAAATTTGACTCCTGAACCTTTTACGGGCGAAAAAAATCTAATGAATACTGTTTATTTTAAATCAAATTTTATTATTTCTTGTATGTAGCAGGTTTCTATATTTTGGAATATTTTAGAATATTTTTCCATCTAATGCTAGACAGATTGCACATTACTTAGTATTTGACAATATTACAATGGCAGATGACGGTTTCTACATGTGCAGGGCGTCGAATGAAGTAGGAGAGGATATTCAAGTAGTTCATGTCATGGTCAAGGGTAAATATAACGTATACATCTACTTTTTTCATTGTTAAATTTGCAAACTATAGAGAGTTACGAAAGGTTTTGCCAACTGAAAATCGGGGTCATTAAATGTACTACCAATACATGCAATAGTAACGAACGATCATTATCAACTGAAAATCAGGGTTATGATACAATGAACATGACAATATATAGTTTATGTCGTTTGTTGAAACAAGCTTTTGTTTATAAAAGATGGGACAAAAATACTGGATTAAGAATTACTTAATTATTTTAGATGTACAACAAATTGTAAACCGTCAGTTATGGACTCGAAACAAAAACCGAGTCAATCTATTACATAAGAAACTCAAAGCATGTTTTGCCGAGTTAACAAATTAATACATGAGCCCAACTCTTTTGTTTTTAGATTGTCTAGTCGGTGTAACGAAAATAATTTACAAAAATCCTTTGGATCAAAATGAGTTGCAAACAGCCATTGGGTACTAGAGATTCTCGGAAACTTTCTCTGAAATACAAGTACAGTACGGTTTAGCAGCAGTTGGGGATATATAGAAATTATTATGGAAATGACAAAGTTTATAAGTATTTCCTTTAGGAATCATTTTAAACAAATTCGATGTTGATAATGCAATACGAAGGTTCCTTCTATGCTCTGTAAACATTATCAAGTGTCAATATGAGAAGTAAGTACGAACAAACAAAACATTTGAATAAAGAAATGTTAGTTTCTAAATTTTGTTAGAACAACTACAGTAGTCTCTCTTTTTTTAAATCCTATATCATCCATAAATTTCAGCAAGACCATCTAGACAACATTTTGCACCAAGTATTTCGGCACCTGCAGTCGTCCAGGTTTATTATTATACTCCAGTTAACCTTACCTGTACAGTCACTGGCTACCCTGTTCCAAATGTAACATGGACATACAAACACCAACAGGTAAAGATGATATTATTGTTATTGTTGCCACCTTATATTTTACCAAACAAACATGTGTATTTAACGAAATGAAATAAAATATTTTGTAAATTTCTGATTTCAATTCTTCTTGTAATGTTTGTACATGAATGGATATGGACATAAAACAAGCCTGATTAGCATTCATGTAAATTTGCTCTTAAATTGAATTGTGAATAACTAAACAACACAATAGGTGAACTTTTTCTGGCAAAGAAAATAATACACTCAGGTAACGACAAACTCATCATAGATACCAGGATAAAACAATTGGTACGCCTGACGCGCGTTTTGTTTACAAAATTGTTAGACTCTTCAGTGATACTGCAATCTAAAATGTTAAAAAGGAAAAATAAAGTACGGAGTTGAAGAGCATTGAAGACCGAAAATTTCGAAAGGTTTAACCAATAGATTCAAACTTAAAAGAAAAGAAAACATGTGAAAGAAAAGAAAATATGTAAAAGAAAAGAAACAAATATAAATACTGACCAGCAAACGCCCAATCTCAATATCATAGAAAAAAGTGTTACCTGTGTGCCTAGAGAAGATACAAAATTAAATTGATTATCATCTTCTTATTGTCGTAGAATGCAGTAATGGCGTTTGGGAATACTTTACACATACTTCAAGCCACGAATGTCACAGAAGGAGTTTATACGTGTACCGCTATAAATGATGTTGGTACTAGCAAAGCAGATGTAACACTAAAAGTTGTTCACGGTAATCTTAAATTACTTATGTGTTTTCTCTCACTTTCTTCCCTCCGATGACCTGTAAATAAAGGCAACAGTGGTATACAGCTGTTCGGAAGTAATAAATCGATAACTGTTGATGTATATTAAGATTAACAATTTAAGAATGGCGTTTCTACTGTTCCGTTGTTTCCCTCTGTTTTAGTTTTTGTAGCCGAAATTAGTTTTCTCCTAATCTATTTATGGCCTTTAAACAACGGTATACTTCTGTTGCCTTTATTTAAAGATCGGGATCGTATCGTGATACTGACTACTGAGCGGACTATAAACTCAAAAATTAACAGTCCACCAACAATGGTACTTACAAAAAAAAAATTATGGAGTTTTGAGACCATCAATATAATCTCTTCGTAATTATCTTTGACTTGTATGTATTTTGTGTGCGTTGGCCTGTTCCTGAAGAAAAGTGACACTGCTAACCGTATTTTGTTTGTACTTTTGTGTTTTCCTTACTGTGTGTGATCTTTAAGTTGGAGTTCTGCCTGTAAGGGTCACATTCAGCGATCAGCATTAATATTTTGAAGTACCTTTTAGTAAAACAAATGTTGATGAAAATCAAATTAATCAAATTTGATGAAAATTTTAAAAATTTACTTATTCTTTTATATTCAGGTGTTCCCAGAATAACCATTCCACCAAAATCATCACTTAATCATGCAGGAATTGATGGAAATTTCACGTGTCAAGCCGATGGGGTTCCAGAACCAACCATTACTTGGACCTTCCAACCAGTACGAAAGAATTTTTTCATTAAATTAATAATTCAACATATACCTTAAGGTGGTACCTAACACTACAGGGAGGTAACTCTGTAAAATCAGCTAAACGTTTTAATTACGTTATGTTGTTAAGGGAATATTAAGCTTCTCAATGATCAAAATAAGTGTTTGTCAAACTGCTATATAACCAGTGTTATTTTTCTGATAAAACGGTTGGTTCAAATGTTTTGAAATTTTGAAATTTTTGTTTAAAGGGACAAAATAAGCGAAAAAAAAACCCATTGATTATGAATTATTCACTTGCAAGTAATTACGTCGACCTCAATGAATTCGTACTCATGTGAACTTCAAGTTAACCCCTTGGGTTTAGATGTATAACACGTGAATTGTATGTGTAAAGTTATTTAAAGGAAAAGAATGTCAACATTGAAAGTGAATCAAAGGTATATTATCTGTGAACAAATTAAGTAGTTTTAGAATTCTATAATTTACACAAACATGGTCTGTAATCACCGGAGGATGTTGACGATTTTACTTTTATCATTAGTTTTGCTATTTTATTACAGCTTCCAATTATCGATTACGTTTTTCGTTTTCAATAATGTAAATGACATCTAGAAAAATCAAATGACCTACTAGTTCTGAATGTCACTTTAAATAACCGAACAAGAGTGACACCGTTCTTAATATCTTTCAACCTATGAATATATACAAACTTCTTAATTGTTTCACAAAAAAACTAAGAAAATTTGGTTTTTAAAATGTATGTACAAAAACCATTCATGTTTTACAAAAAAAAAAGTGAAAATGTTTTCATGTGATGGCTATTAAATTTACTACCTCCGGTTTGATGGAACTTTCTCTTTGTTTTGATAACAGTTTGGCCAAGCAGGTAATACTTTGGGTGTACGACATGGATCAAAGATAACAATTACAAATATGCAACAGTCTGGAATATTGACCTGCGTCGCTACAAATGAATTTGGGACTGAGAGGGCACAAGCAAATATCATCATCAGTAAAGGTAACGTATCATAGTCTTTTCTGGTCCAAGTAATTATGACGTCTTGAACGGCTTTTATACTTTTTTTTCTTTGACGCTTGACCAAATAATTATGATGTCTTAAAAGGCTATTATACTTTTTTTCTTTGACGCCTTACATCGACGTAAGGCGCCAAAGCTAAAAAAATATATAATAATGTTATTTGAATAAAAAAAATCATTAAATGTTCTTTTCCCGCCTAAACTAAGAACTTTTAAATCAGGTAAAATGGTGTTTATCATAAAGAGCATTAAACATGTTTTAGGGAGACCTTAATTATGTATGCCCCAGACTAACAACTTAAGAGGAAAATACATATTTGGAGAATTATCAAAAATTGAAAGGGACGGTAGTGTAAAATAAGACAACGTATATTTAAGTCAATCTAGCACAATAACATAATTCTCCATTTGAATCATGTTGGTAAATCCTTACAATCGGTAACAACGGTTCAATTAACAGAGTATGGCTAGATTGTAAACTGACGGCGAATTAATACCAGGAATAAAACTATGAATATAACACATACAGGATTATAAGAATATGAGACCACCCCAGTTTTGATGGGGTTCGTGTTGCTTAGTCTTTATTTTTCTATGTTGTGTTTTGTTTACTATTGATTGTTTGTTTGTTTTTTTCTTTTGTAGCCATGGCGTTGTCAGTTTTTTTTAATTTATTTATGAGTTTGAATGTCCTTATGGTATCTTTCTGTTCTCTTTTATAAACCTCAGGGCGAATAGGAATCATGAATAAACTATGAACTTAACACACCCAAGAATTTGATATATGTAAAATGTATTATAAGCATTCATTTGGTTCTATAAACTACTTACTATACCTCTGTTCCTATATATAGGTTCAAAATCTATTTTGAAGGTGGAAAACTAAGCTAAACATATCCTATCTCAAGTGCATAATGTCCTACAAGTCGATAATCAGCTTGCATGAATTCAGTCTGGAACAAAACTTGAAGTCAGGTGTTATATATTATTACTTTTGACTACTAAAAATGTGTAAACAATATTTTCTATATGTACTGGCTTAAGTTAAAATCCCATGGTTAAAATATGTTAGATCAACAACATTGATTCATATATAATATGTAACGTTTCATTGTTACTTTATATTTTTCAGGTGGCGGAAGTGTGATTGGTTGAGCACAGTGATACCATTGAAATAAATTGATATCTTTAATCTTTAATTCAATTTTTCTATATATCATTTTATCGATGTTATTCTTTGTACATTTCCATTACACTATCCACTATGGACCAAATAAGCAGCTTTTACCGGTGACACATGCAGAGCAGGATATGCTTACCCTTCCGGACCACATGAGATCACATCCGACTTTTGTTGAAGTCCGTGTTGTTCTATCTAAAGTTTGTTATGCGGTGTTTTGTGTCCTGTTGTTTGCCTTTTTGACGTTTTCGTTTGTTTCTATAGCATTATCAGATTTTTATTTTACTTTCCATTTTAAATATCCGTTTGTTATCTTTTGTCAATGGTGTAATGTTATACCATTACTGACGCTCCATGTATTTAATGAATGAAAGAAAAAATAGTCTTCTTGGTGTTTGAATAAAATGGGCATGGAACTAGTTGATCACCAAGAACTCATTTCGGTTCATAATTTGACAAAAAAATCATACACTTTTTAATAATGTTAATAAGATTGAAAATAATTTAAAAAATGTTGACTTGGTTTGAGGCCCAGTTTTTATTTAAAGTAACAGTTTTATTTATCTGAGTGTCAAATGAAACTCTAATATATTCTTTACATTGTGTTGACTGAATCTAATGTATTGACGTATTACCGGTATGAACATAATTAAATTTCATTAGTAAAAAATGCATATATTGTGGAAGGCTGTACATTGGCCTATAATGGTTTACTTCTATAAATTGTTATTTGGATAGAGAGTTGTCTCATTGGCACTCACACCACATCTTTCTATATCTATTTAAGACTGCCTCTGATCTCAATCAGATGCATATGAGACAGCTTGGGTTCCCTATCCGAATGATAGAATGTACCCTTACTCGATCAAATGAATATGATACTGTATAGATACTTAATCATATGTATGAGAAGGTGTATTCTTGCTTACTCAGAAGTAAATAAAATACTTAACGTATCAGATGCATCGGACTGTATCCTTCATCTAATATCGCATGTGTCATTATTATAGCATAGCACTAGGTCCATTCATACAGCATACAAAAAGATACATTATTTAAGTATTACACTGGTTATATTCTTATAGCAAAGTACTAGGTACATTATCATAGCCCTATAATACATGTAAGTACATTTGTATAGCAACTCACTAGGTTTATTCTAAAAGCATAGCACTAGGTTCATTCGTATTGCAAACCAAGAGATACATTATTAACGTAATTTACTTCTTACATTCTTATAGCAAATCACTAGGTACATTTTTATAGTCACTTAGGTTCATTATTTAAGCAGCCAACCACGTCCTTTCATATAGCATAGCCTTACGTACATAATTTAAGCATATCACTAGGTACATTATTAAAGTGATACACTTGTAACATTCTTATACCAAAGCAGTTGGTACATTTTCATAGTCATATACTACATGGAAGTACATTCATATAGAAACTCACTATAGGTTTATTCTTATAGCAGAGCACTAGGTCCATTTTGATAGCCTAATACTAAGGTACATTATCATATTGATACATTAATTCCTGCTTATAGCATTACACTATCAACTAGTATAGCAAATAACTAGGTTCATTCTTAAGGCATATCATGAGGTACATTATCATATTTTACACATCATATATTCAAAAGCATAGCAAGTCCAATATGATAGCATAACACTAGGTCTGTTTTCATAGCTAAGCACTAAAAACAGCCTTTCAGCATTCAGCACAAAGAGTATTTGCATAATATTTCGCTATGTAAATTCTTATAATATTAAACTATGAACATTATAACAACATAACATTAAGTACTTAATCGGAAGCTGTACACTTGCCATACCAGATGTAGATGAGACTGCATCAGTACTCTATCAAATTTGAGAGAATCTGTACCCTTACGTCACATGCATATGAGACTGCCTGTGTTCTCGATCAGATGCATATGCGACTGTATGTGTTCTCAATCAGATGCATATGAGACAGCTTGGGTTCTCTTTCAGAATTATATGTTGTACCCTTACTTGATCAGAGGAATATGATACTCTATACATAGTTAATGATATGTATGAGAAGAAGTATTTTTATTTATATAAAGTAATACACTAACTACATTCTTTAAGCAAAGCACTAGATATAAAACAGAAGACGTGGTATGATTGCCAATGAGACAACTATCCACAAAAGACCAAAATGACACAGACATTAACAACTATAGGTCACCATACGGCCTTCAACAATGAGCAAAGCCCATACCGCATAGTCAGCTATAAAAAGCCCCGATAAGACAATGTTAAACAATTCAAACGAGAAAACAAACGGCCTTATTTATACAAAAAAAATGAACGAAAAACAAATATGTAACACAAACAAACGACAACCACTGAATTACAGGCTCCTGACTTGGGACAGGCACATACATAAATAATGTGGCGGGGTTTCATTCTTATAGGCTGACTTCATGCAGGAACTTCTTAGGAAGAAAGATAAAAAGTTAGCGATATCCTTTAACTCTACTTTCCGCTATATAGATAATGTTCTTTCACTAAATAATTCAAAATGTGGAACGCATCTATCCCATCGAACTATAGATAAAGGATACTACAGATACAGTTAAGCCGGCCTCATATCTTGACTTACATCTAGAAATTGACAATGAGGGTCGGTTGAAAACAAAACTTTACGACAAAAAAGATGATTTCAGCTTTCCAATTGTAAACTTTCCATTTCTAAGTAACAACATTCCAGCAGCACTTGCATACGGGGTATATATCTCCCAATTGATACGATATTCCCGTGCTTGCATTTCCTATCATGATTTTCTTAATAGAGGGTTGCTGCTCACAAGAAAGCTATGAAACCAAGAGTTCCAAATGGTGAAGTTGAAATCATCCCTCCGTAATTTTTACGGACGCCATCACGAGTTGGTTGACCGCTATGGAGTTACCGTTTCACAAATGATATCGGATATGTTCCTTACATCGTAACTACAATCCCCTTCCCTTTCATGAATGTGACCTACCGAATTAGACTATTTACCGAATTTTTATCACATAAGCAACACGACGGGTACCAAATGTTGAGCAGGATCTGCTTACCCTTCCTGAGCACCTGAGATCACCCTTAGTTTTTGGTGGGGTTCGTGTTGTTTATTCTTTAGTTTTCTATGTTGTGTCATTTGTACTATTGATTGTCTGTTTGTCTTTTTCATTTTTAGCCATGGCGTTGTCAGTTTATTTTCGATTTATGAGTTTGACTGTCCCTTTGGTATCTTTCGTCCCTCTCTTACATAACAATATTGGTGTACTAAATACATTATAAAAGTAAAAAAAGAACAATAGGATAGCTAAACATTGGGTATACGTATTTCATAGCTATTAAGCACCAGGAGCATCCTTTCCGCATTTAGCATTTAGAGCATTTACATTATATTCCACTAAGTAGGCGAAGACGAAACTTGATCAGTTCTCAATTAGGTGTGAGAGAATCTGTACCCTTACTCGTTCATATGCATATGAGACTGCCTGTGTTCTGATTTAAATGCATGTGAGGCAGCTTGGGTTCTCCCTCAGAAAGATAAGCTATACCATAACTCAGATGAATATGCTACTGTATAAATACTCAATCACAAGTATGAGAAGGTGTATTCTTACTCATTCAGATATAAATGAAATCCTTAACATATCAGATGAATGTAAGCCTGTATTCTTCACGCATCAGATGTACCATTCGTATAGCATAGCACTATGTTTATTCGTATTGCATACCAATAGATATATTATTAGAGGAATTCACTAATCATATTAATATAGCAAAGCACTAGTGATACAACAAGTACATTCTAATAACAACCAGCTAGTCATATGATTAATCATAGCATATAGCGCTAGGTATATTTTTATGATAATTCAATAAGAGTTATCATTGATATGTTCATAATATAAATTAACTGTTAACAAAACTTTGAATTTTTGAATTTTTGAAATACTAAGGTTTTTTTCCTCAGGAATAGATTACCTTAGCTGTATTTTGGCAAAACGTTTAGGAATTTTTGGTCCTCAATTCTCTTCAACTTCGTATTTTATTTGGCATTTAAAACATTTTTTGATAAGAGCGTCACTGATGAGTCTTTTGTAGACGAGACGCGCGTCTGGCGTAAGTGAAAAATAAAGAGTCCTGTTATCTATGATGAGTTTATTTATAGCATAGCACTAAGTTTATGTGTATGCATAGCACTAGGTTCATTGCTGTGGCATACTACTCTTCCCATTCTTATAGCATAGCACTAGGTTAATTTTTTATAGTAAAATATGAGTACATTCTAAAAGACTAACACAAGGTACATTATTATATTGTATTATTGTAACCTTTGTTATAGCATACTAGTAATTGAATTAATTGAAGTCTGGAGCTGGCATGTCAGTTAACTGCTAGTAGTCTGTTGTTATTTATGTATAATTGTCATTTTGTTTATTTTCTTTGGTTACATCTTCTGACATCAGACTCGGACTTCTCTTGAATTGAATTTTAAATGTACGTATTGTTATGCGTTTACTTTTCTACATTGGCTAGAGGTATAGGGGAGGGTTGAGATCTCATATACATGTTTAACCCCGCCGCATTTTTGCGCCTGTCCCAAGTCAGGAGCCTCTTGCCTTTGTTAGTCTTGAATTATTTTAAATTTAGTTTCTTGTGTACAATTTGGAAATTAGTATGGCGTTCATTATCACTGAACTAGTATATATTTGTTTAGGTGCCAGTTGAAGGACGCCTCCGGGTGCGGGAATTTCTCGTTACATTGAAGACTTGTTGGTGACCTTCTGCTGTTGTTTTTTCTATGGTCGGGTTGTTGTCTCTTTGATACATTCGCCATTTCCATTCTCAATTTTAATAGTACTAAGTCCATTCTTACAGCATAGCTCTTTTTCATTCTTGTATCATATCACTAATTGAGTGAGTATATTTATACACTTAGTAAATTATAAAAATCATAGCAAGTACAATAGAATAGCTAAAACTAGATACATTTTTATAGCTAAGCACTAGGTACATCCGTTTCAGCCTTTAGCACTACAAGCTTTGTATTATATTCCGCTAATTAAATTCTTACAACATAAACTAGGTATATTCTATAATAACATAACATTAGGTACTTAATCGGATATATGAGAAGCTGTGCACTTACTCTACCAGATGTAGTCGAGACTGGATCAGTACTTAATCAGATTTGTGAGAAGCTGTACCCTAACACATTCACATACATATGAGAGAAGCTGTATCCTTACTCATTCACATGCATATGAGACTGCTTGTGTTCTTAATCAGATACATGCGAGACGGCTTGGATTCTATATTCGGATTATGTGCTGTACCCTTACTCGGTGATTTTCGTTCACTCAGAAGTAAATGAAATCTAAAAAAAAGAGGTGAGAAAGATACTAGAGGGACAGTCAAACTCATAGATTGAAAATAAACTAACAACGCCCAACACCATGGCTAAAAGGGAAGAGAACAAACAGACAAACAAACAACAGTACACAAGACACAACAAAGAAACATTGCAGGTGCTCCGGAAGGTTAAGCTGATCCTTCTCCACATGTGATTTAAAAGTATCAGATGCATGGCAGTCTGTATCCTGTATGTATCGGATGTATCATGCTTATAGAATATCACTAGGTCCTTTCGTATAGCATACAAATAGATACATTATAAAAGTAGTAAATTAATTGTATTCTTAAAGCAACTCACTGGGTAGATTATTATAGTGATACACTTAGTAAATTCTTATAGAAACAAACTAGGTCCATTCTTATAGTATAGTATATGGTCAATCATGGAAGTGACATTACTGGTGGTATTGTACCTGTTTGTGATGTAACGTGTTGTTCTTCTTTGTACTTTTTCAATATATTTTTTGTTTGTTTTTGTTACATTACCAAACTGGAGCAGTATTTATAAGCCAAACCTTTCGTTTGTTTCTGGTCTATTTTTTCCCCTAACTTGATAGTCTATCAGGTCTTGTTTGCTTTAGCTGCGATTTTGTTGGTATGGGTATCCAATGACCTGTTGTAGGATTATTAAAGGATTTTAGACGACTTTTAAAATTCTAAAAATAAGTGCTCCAATAATTTATGAATCCGTTGCGCAGATTTTTAATTTAAGGAAGTTTGCTGCTCAGTGTCAGAATAAGTAACTTTTCATTAAACTAGTATATATTGACAGGGGATTAATTAAGGAATCAAAAAAGCAAAAAAACTATAGGGGTCAATGTGCTTGTTTTCGAGATATTGGCCATTGCATTTTTTGCGGGAAAATGTTCTCTCTTGAGTTTTCATAGTTTTATCATTGACCAATGAATGTTCTCAAAAACTATTAAAAAATAAATAAGATTTCATAAGACTTTTACAAATGGCTTATAATTATGTATGTTTAAGATTTATAAAAAGAAAAATGGGTGTCCATGGGCAAATTTTTTTAAGGCATTCAAATGAATAAAACCAAAGGATTTTAGAAAATCTGACAAAAAATCCAAAACAGGACCAGCAAACATCCTTAAGCCTTTGTACAAGTATAGTTCCATCTATCTTTAGGTGTGCAAAAGTATCACCTATCCATAAAAGTGACAACAGTAAAGATATGAACAACTAAAGACCAATATCTGTACTTCCAATTTTATCAAAGATTTACTCTCAAATTTACAAATATTTGATAGAATTAGATTTGATTTATAAGTACCAGTCTGTGTTTAGACAAGGCAATTCGTGTCATTCAGCGATAACGAAAATTGTAGAAGAATTGTTAATTAATATGGATCAAGGAAAAAACTACACTGTAGCGAATTTTAAAATATGGTGTGAAAATAATGATATGATTTTAAATATTAAAAAATCCAAACAGATGTTAGTTGGTTCACATAGGGAGCTTCAGAGTATACAAGTTACTTTAAAGATAGAATATTGTGGAAATCTTTTACAAAATGTAATTAACAGTGAAAAATTACTTGGCATCATAATCGATGATTGTCATTCATGGAATCAACAAATAAACAAAGTATGTACTGTGATTAGTACTAGACCAGGTTTACTAAATCGATTGAAGCATTATATTACACAAAAAGGTTTATGTTTATTTTATAATGGATATGTACTTCCTCTTTTTGATTATTGTTGTACAATATGGACTGAAACATGTAATCTAAATATGGAAAAAATGTTAAAATTGCAAAAAAGGGCAGCCAGAAAAATTCATCCGACACGCCATCAAAAACTTTATTTAAGCAATTAGGATGGTTAACTTTTCAATCAAGAATCACATATCACAAAGGAGAATTAATGTATAAATGTGTAAATAGTCTTGCATCTGATTATCTTTGTCAATTATTTAATAATAATCAAAATGTTAATGCAAGATATTATTTGCGTTCATCGGACAATGATTGTCTTTTCATACCACGTCCGAGAACAAATTTTATGAAAAAAACATTTCGAATATTCCGCTACAGTTCTTTAGAACAGTATTCCTGTTCAAACAAAAAAGATAGAAACGATAGAACAGTCCAAACAAAGTTTTTATAATTTCTTGTTTCTTAACTAAAAATGTAAATAAATTATCAGATAAAATTTACCTACTAAATAAAAGTCCATATATTTATCTTGTACATCTGACATTAACAAAATATATTCATGAACCTATTTTGTATGCTTTTCGCCTTTTGTTTTGCATAAAAAGTATGTATGTAAATGTATATAATTATATTATTGTATATTTTGAATTATTTAGAGGGCATCAGGGGAGATTATTATTATTATTATTATTATTATTATTATTATTATTATTATTATTATTATTATTATTATTATTATTATTATTATTATTATTATTATTATTATTATTATTATTATTATTATTATTATTATTATTATTATTATTATTATTATTATTATTATTATTATTATTATTATTATTATTATTATTATTATTATTATTATTATTATTATTATTATTATTATTATTATTATTATTATTATTATTATTATTATTTTTATTATTATCATTATTATTATTATTATTATTATTATTATTATTATTATTATTTAAAGGAATGTATTGATGTATAAACTCAGCCAGTTCTTTTAATCCTTTAGAATATAAATACATTACCCAAAAGTTTTTGTCTTAGGTGGTATGGGTGTCTTCCGACATCTTGGATTGTAAAAAACAGAGAACCTTATGTCCACATTTTCTATCAAGTTAGCAAAATTTGATACAGGAATGCAGATATTTAATGTGCATATTCATTTAAACGAACCAATTTATAAAAACAAAACTTATAAATATTAATATGTTTACGAGACAGTTAAGTGTTGATTATTTTTGGTTGTTTTTAGATGTTTTTAAATTGGCATTTTAAGGGAAGGTAACTGTAAAACAGGGCATTTTATAAAGCCCGGTGATCCTATCTTTTCTTTTGATATTCCTAAAGCATTGTCTGAAAGCTATCTTTTCCTAATTTATTTTACAATCCTATCATTTTGTTTAGTGTCTAATCGCCAAATGGTGTTTTTTCCTGTATAATCCATACAAAATGTGTCATTTTGTCACAACCTGTAGCTTGAGAAAATGCGCGGTGACCTATCATTTTTATTATGTTTTTGAACATATATCAATAGAAACTACGTTTGGCAAAGTATGAACAAATTCTTTCATTTTATTTTAGACTCCCATACCATCTTAACAGGATAAAAGGTTCATATATCTATATTATTAATTAAAAAAAAACCAACGGTATACGAATTTTTGGAACAATAAGGGGTCAATTTATTTTTTAACTGCCATTTTAATCTATTTTTTTCTTTGCCATTAGTATTATCAGATGATTTGTTTTCTATAAATCTGTTGTGTTTAATAGTGAATATACTTTCTTGTCGTTTATATTTTTCTTCTTGTCGCTTCTTGCCGCTTAATATCATCTTGTCCCTAATTACGGAGACCGATAAAAACGCGTGACAATAGCCACTGCCGAAACTGTATTCCCGTCCAAACCTCGTCGCAAACGGGATCAATTGCGTCAAAATGGCGGGGAGTTGAAAAGCAAAACAGTGGAAAAGAAAAAAAACTATTTATATTGTTTAAACACCTATAATACACAACGACATGTATTTCTATCCATAGATTCATCAAGATAACCAATATTATGCGATTGACAAAACCTGGTTGGGTTCATCACGATGGCAAGTGATATTTAAAAATAAAAATATCTCCCTCAATCATAAATTTTATAGTTTGTTCTTTCTTTTGCAAACATTTTAATATGTCTATAAATTTGCATTCCATCAATTCATTTAAAGCACTTGTACCATTTAACTCCCATGGGATTTTGGGAACACAGCAAAGTATGATATGCATTTAGTAAATGTCAGGACTTGAATTATGCTGTGGGGCGCCATATTCGATACACCTTATCGCTAATCCTGGCTGACCTCAGAATTAGTCCCGCTCGAACTATCATACAATACTCACTTTTTTATTGTGGCGTCAGATATTTTGTATTATGACGTCAAAATTTAACAGGAACCTGTGTGAAGTTCAGTTATGGCGGACAAATAGCAATAAGGTGTATACTTCGGTGACCTCGGGTGGTGAAAGTTGCTCCAGACTTTGAACTTGACATCAATCTGCTAATATCTCTTTGGTTTGTATCTTCTTGCCAAGCAATCTTGTGTTTCTCTTCTAGTAGGTTGGCTTCCTCCACCATAAATTACATGATAACAGATTCTGACCGGTGTCCTACACTCCCATGTGTTGTTTGTAAATATGTTAGTGACTTCTTCTTCTTTTCTGTAACTTTCTCCTACTAACATGACTAATGAGGAGCACATCCAATAAGGACAGTTTGTTGTCAGGAAACATATTTATTTTTGGCACCAAACTAGACATCCCCAGAAAAAAAGCTAACGTGCCGCGCAGTTCAAAAAGTCGTTCACGTATGTTTTCTTTCGACCTGATAAAATAAAAACGAAACGATGTTCAGTAAAAACAACGATAGTGATAGAAATAAAAATAATTTATTACAAAATGAAATGGTACATAGGAAAGATAAAAGATTGACAAAAGGGGGAAATCTGATAACAATGGTCATTTTCCAGTTATATCAGTCACCGGAAAATAAAATGGCGGCCAAATAACCCTAAACTGGCATCTCTATTGTTGCGTATATACACGGGCATAATAATTTTAATCATTAATGATGCTTATAATAAAAATATTACACGGGAAGAAATTGGTGATGAAATCCATTTAAGAATATTATCAATGCTTGCAAGTTCATGACATCTCATATTTCCAATTTAATCATGACGGCATGCAAAAATATTTAAACATGCTACTTAAAAAAAAATAAGCCACATATTTTCATGACATTTTTCACTAGTATCGGCTTCAAAAAGAGAAGTTGAGAATGTTCTTGCATATTATTTGTTTATACGTCTATTTCAACTATGACTGTTTTGTTTTCATATACTTGTTGATCTTAAAGATAAATCTATGCCATTGAATGCAAATGGAATGAACAAATACTTTGAGGCATTTATGACATTGTGACATCATTATAGTTATCTTAACAATGTTTAAAGTTAAATACTGAATTTTCAAATTGACCATCAAAAATCACATGTTTAAATTCTAATATTTTTTGTATTAAGGATAAAAAAGTTACTTAGTTAGTATGTCCCAATTTCTCTATTTATTAATAACGAGATACATGTATTACACAATTACTGTCTTTTGATGAGATAAATATGCGGTTTTATTGACTTTTGAAAAACTGATATTCATGGAGGCCGACGAACCCCATATTTACCGAAACAAAAGACAGTAAGTGTTTTATTCCATATTCCGAGGAAAGAAAATGTATTTGATGACAAACATATACCAAAACAAATTTTACATGAAACATTTTACCATAACGTTGCATGTAAAAGCGTGTGACATTTAGCGCGATGAATAACACTTTCTCTGGTGAATATGCGCTTTATGCCCCACCTACGATAGTAGAGGGGCATTATTTTTTCTGGTCTGTGCGTCCATTCATTCGTCTGTTCGTTCGGCCGTCTGTCCCGCTTTAGGTTAAAGTTTTTGGTCAAGGTAGTTTTTGATGAAGCTGAAGTCCAATCAACTTCAAACTTAGTATACATGTTCCTTATGATATTATCTTTTTAATTTTACAGCCAAATTAAACTTTTGACCCCAATTTCACGGTCCACTGAACATAGAAAATGAAAGTGTGAGTTTCAGGTTAAAGTTTTTGGTCAAGGTAGTTTTTGATGAAGTTGAAGTCCAATCAACTTGAAACTTAGTACACAGGTTCCCTATGGTGTGATCTTTTTAATTTAATGCCAAATTAGATTTTTTTATGCCCCACCTATGATAGTAGAGGGGCATTATGTTTTCTGGTCTGTGCGTCCGTTCGTCCGTCTGTCCCGCTTCAGGTTAAAGTTTTTGGTCAAGGTAGTTTTTGATGAAGTTGATGTCCAATCGACTTCAAACTTAGTATACATGTTCCCTATGATATGATCTTTAAAATTTTAATGCCATATTAGAGGGTTTACCCCAATTCCACGGTCCACTGAACATAGAAAATGATAGTGCGAGTGGGGCATTCGTGTACTGGGGACACATTCTTGTTTACCCAATTTCACGGTCCATTGAACATGTAATATAATAGTGCGAGTGGGGCATCTGTGTACTTTGGACACATTCTTGTTTATTCAAAATCTAATTCATATAGAGAAACCTACTAAAATAATACCAATATGGAATAACATATGTTATTTGATCTCGAATTTATTCTGTAATGTTAAAATACATAATACAATAGGCCTGTCCTATATATTGTTGCACATGCGTTAATATCACTGTCCAAAACAGTGGTCAGAAACTTACAAGCATGTCTATTTATTTTACGGAATCAGGTCACAATATGAAATTTAGACAGATTGGCCATGTTTCTGAAACTATTCATCAATTAAGTATATCAGATTGTTTGCAAAAAAGTAAAGAATATTTCCATTCACCGTGGATAACATTTGCTGGAAGGTTTTGCTTTTTAGCTCACCTGGCCTAAAAGGCCATGTGAGCTTTTCTCATCACTTGGCGTCCGTCGTCGTCGTCGTTAACAATTTTTCAAACATCTTCTCCTCTGAAACTACTGAATGGATTTGAATGAAACTTAGCATGATTGTTCCTTAGAGTATCCTGCACACAGTGTGTGCTTCGATTTTTGATCCGTCAAAAAACATGGCCGCCGTTACTTAAAATAGAACATAGGGGTCAAATGCAGTTTTTGGCTTATATCTCAAAAACGAAAGCATTTAGAGCAAATCTGACATGGGGTAAAAATGTTCATTAGGTCAAGATCTATCAGCCCTGAAATTTTCAGATGAATCAAACAAACCATTGTTGGGTTGCTGCCACTTAATTGGTAATTTTAAAGAAATTTTGCAGTTTTTGGTCATTATCTTGAATATTATTATAGATAAAGATAAACTGTAAACAGCAAAAATGATCAGCAAAGTAAGATCTACAAATAAGTCAATATGACCAAAATTGTCAATTGACCCCTTAAGGGGTTATTGTCCTTTAATGACAATTTTTCACAATTTGTTCATCATATTTGCTAACTTTAAAAAATCTTCTCCTCTGAAACTGCTGAATGGATTTGGATGAAACTTAGCATGATTGTTCCTTAGATTATCCTGCACAAAGTGTGTGCTTCGATTTTTGATCCGTCAAAAAACATGGCTGACGTTACTTAAAATAGAACATAGGGGTCAAATGCAGTTTTTGGCTTATATCTCAAAAACGAAAGCATTTAGAGCAAATCTGACAGGGGTAAAAATGTTCATTAGGTCAAGATCTATCAGCCCTGAAATTTTCAGATGAATCAAACAAACCATTGTTGGGTTGCTGCCACTTAATTGGTAATTTTAAGGAAATTTTGCAGTTTTTGGTCATTATCTTGAATATTATTATAGATACAGATAAACTGTTAATAGCAAAAATGTTAAGCAAAGTAAGATCTACAAATAAGTCAATTTGACCAAAATTGTCAATTGACCTCTTAAGGAGTTATTGCCCTTTAAAGACTTTTTTCACAATTTGTTCATCATGTTGACTTACTTTAAAAAATCTTCTCCTTTGAAACTGCTGTATCAATTTCAGCCAAACTTAGGCTAAATGAGTTTTAGAGTTTCAGAGTATCTAGTATAAATTTTATATTTCATTTCCTTGTATGTTAAGAAACATAGCTCCTATGGCTAAAATAGAACATAGGAGAAAATGATTTTTTTTTTGCTTTTGAAGAAAATAGGACGATTCAAAGAACATTTAAATAAATTGAAAAGCCAAAATAATCATTGATGAGAGATTAAACCAAAAAAATTCAGGTGAGCGATTCAGGCTCTTGAGAGCCTCTTGTTTCCTTGTGTTTCGAGTTAGGGTTACGAACTTCCAATCATCGAGGATACATGTATTTCACTGTAAAATGCACATATC